>CAOJBK011347641.1:0-10059 GCA_948294925.1 Codiaeum variegatum | reverse complement strand
CTACATCATATTCATAGTTAAAACTTGATGGGCTTGTTACATCAGTATCAAACTCAGAAGAAGAAGGGGAGGACTCAATACTAGACTCGGACTCAATGTCACTTTTAGATTCGAACTCAACAACTTCAAAAGGACTTTCATCATAACGCTAGTTTTTCAACTTTTCATCGGCAGGCTTGATCATAGTGGAAAGGTTAGATTTCTCCTCCTTATCAGTGAGAATAGCTATATCGCCAAAGAGGCTTGCCTCCATGTTCTCTTTATAGTCTCAGTCAAAGAAGTATATGGGATGGAAATCTTCAGTGGTCAGTTTCACATCGAAAAATAGCTCAAAACCAGGTATTCTAATACCAGACACTGGGCAAATCCATGGTCGAGGGAAAGTACGGTAAGGAAATGTCTCCACTTCTTTGATAAAATACCCATTGAGGGTCCTGAAAATATAGCCTTAGGGGATAGTCAGATTCACCACCTTTACTAGCAATCAAGGATCTCTCCCTTACCTAGGCTTTTGCTTCTTTGATTTTGCCATTAGTAGGTTTATAGCCCAAGCTAAATGGTGGAATGGATGTGAGGTACTCATCGAAAGATTTCATACCTTGTTGATTCTTACCAAGGCCCATGCCAAGTAAGTAGGCTATATGCTTCAAAATGTTTCCCACCATGGGATTCCAATAAGGGTTAACATCTAAGATGATTGGCTCCTTTTCATTACCTGTAGTTTCAATGAATTGCACAAATGAGAAGCAGGATAAAGGATATGCTGACAACTCGGGCTGGATTTCAAGAATCAGTACTATGTTTGGGACTTCATATTTACCAAATGTTTAAACTTTGATTGTTACTATACCATTTTTTAGAGGAAGCTTAACTCTTTGGTGCAAAGTAGATCACACAACCTTGGCTTAATGTATCTAGGGTCTCCCAAGGAGCAAGTTGAAGCACGAAGGCACATCAATGACTTGAAAGGGAACTTTAAAGGTAGTAGGGCCCATGGTGACGGTCAATGTTTCCACCCCAAGAACTTCCCTCTTTGAATTGTCATATGCCTACACAATTTGATCAGACGGGTTGATATAAGTAGCAGTTAACCCTAAGCAACTAGCAACCTTCAATGGGCAAACATTGAGGGTAGACCCATTGTCTATCAGAGTCACGGGAATATTCTTCTCTCTAGATATCATAGTAATGTATAAGGCATCATTATGTGGTCCCTTAGGAGGGATCTCATTATCAGAGAAAGAAATGGATATTCCTTTCGTAAAGCTTGTGATTGATATGACTAAGATTTTAGAAGTGTTGTCAGGTGATGTCTAACATTGGCTTAGCACCTTGCAAAGAGCTTGGTGGTAAGGATAAGAAGACATGAGTAGTTTCTATATGGAGATGCTAGCTTAGGTCTTCTTGAGTTTTTTAAGTATAGTATCCTCTTCAGGTTCATGAGTCCCTTTATTCTAAGGCAAAAGTTGGTTTGTGGTTGCAGGAGCAGCGAGTGCTTGAGTTATTCTACCACTTCTGATGATGGAACTTATTTCATCTCCCAAATATCTCAATTCAATTATAACACATCAGTAGTCATTATGTACTGATCTTTCCAAAGAGGTTTGGCCAATTAAAAGTGAGCAATTTATAGAGAAAGACCTCTCTAAGGAAGATTGTTCATCCCCGGTGTAGTGATAAATGTTCAATGGCACAACATTGGTGATGAGGTGCGTTGAATTCCCTTCCTCTATTTCATTCATGATTGCATTCACATTATTTTATGGGAGGGGGTTTGTGCCAATATTCATAGTAGGGACCAAAAGGTCCTTTGCATCAATAAGGTCTTGTATCTTATGATGAAGGAGTCTTGTGGCCTGAGCCTTTGTGATAGTTGCACCTCTCATTCATATTAAAGTTTTTTTATAGTGGATTTGGAATGGGCCTAGGGTCCAGTGGTTGGCAGGCACCTTTTTCTAGGCACTACTTCAAGAGATAGCTTAGTATTAATCCTCTTAGGTTGGTGAATTCCCTTCATTATATTTGAAGAAGTTTGCGGGATGATGGTATGTTTACCATTTGGGAGGCTTTCTTCCTCCATCTGGTGATAAAAACTTAGAATGTTTCTTCTGGAAACTATTTTGTTATTTCAAGATCTCTTTTTTTAACATCAATTTCTTGATTATATGAATATTATTTTACAAATTCATTACAAATTGACTCCCAGGTCATTTTCTGAAAGTCATCTAATTGAATGAAATAACTCAGAGTCGAACCAATGAGCGATAGTTGGAAGAGTTGAGTAAGGAGCTCGCCTTCCACTCCTAAGGGGTGGAGTGTCCCATAAAAAATTTTTAAATGAGTATTAGGACAGGTAGTGCTATCAAACTTTTTGAAGCTTGGCATCTGAAACTTGGGTGGTAGCCTTCCATCAGGGAAAAGACTCAAACCCTTTACATCCAGGATATTTTCTTTCTTCTTCAAAGTCTTGTCCATCTTCTCATACTTTTCAGCCATAGATTTGAGGAGTGGATGAACTTCAACCCCTCTTGGGAAAGGATCCATGGTAGGGGTAGCTGGGGTACTGTTTCCACGACCAGATTATGGATTCAGGACAATGACTTCTCAACCAAAACTTCCTTGCCAAAATTGGAAGAGGTCGGAGCATGATTGGTGAGCTAGATCCCAACTTGAGTCAACATGGCTTAAACTTTACCCAGGATAGTTTGTTCTTGGTTTTGCATCATAGCTGAGAGAGTCTCTTACCGAGTGTTCATAGCCCCACCCTACCTTCACATAATCTCAGTAAACATTCTAACAACATTAGTAGGAGGAGCCGGTGGTGCAGAGATGGTGGCATCAGTAGTGGTGTTGATGATAGTGTTATCTCCAGACATGTTAACCTTTTAGGATAGAAGAAAATAGGGTATCAGCTCTTGAAAAAATTTTGGACCAGTAGCGGGCAGGTAATTTTATGAAAAGGGTAAGTGTTTGGCTTTTTAAATATTTTTTAGAACAGTTTCACTTTGTCCAACTTTAGTAGTTTCAATGTAGTGATGCATGCATGAATTTAAAATGTTTCATAATGATAGTAATATTCAGAGTCCTTTAGGGCGCATGGGACCTAGGATCAACTCTAATCATTACATGATAACTTTATGGTTTTAAGGTTCCTCAATGACTAGAAGTGTGATATACCTAACCATATGTGAATCAAAGAGATTCGTGTGGTTCCAGTGGCTACGTACAACCTCGTCATCCCAACCGAAAGGATCAGAGGGTACGCCTTGGAGTTAGATGATTTCACTATCGTCAAAGCAATCCTAAGGAGGGAAGCTCACTCGATGTTACTCTCTATCCAGATTTTCCTAACATAAAGGAGCATGTTAAGTGGTGCATGAAACCTACTTTCATACAGGTTTTAAACCAAAAGATTATTTTTAAGAAAATAATCCATTTAGTTTTTGTCATTTTTCCAAATGTTCCTAGTAGAGTCACCAGTTGTGAGGCCCCATCCAAGCGGCCCGCAGGATCTTCTAGTGCCCCTTCAGGATTGTTGTTTGAAGGAAACCATCTATGGGGGGTTGGATTATGTATGACGTCATAGATTGTGTCCGAGTCCCACATTTATGAATCCACTTGTGTTTGTTGGCATACACGTGGTGTGTTAAGTGTAAAGAGTTTCCACCTAATTCTTTAAGAAAATAGATTTTTCATAGATGATTAAGAAACCTTTTATGCAAAACTCCATTTTAGTAAAATGATTTTTCACCCAATTGAAAAGGTTGTTCTTTTGAACCAAAGGGGGTTTGGAGATTCGTGATCTAATAAAATAATTTTTATGAAAAATAGTTTTTTCTATTTTACATAATACCTTCTAGGAAAAATAATGTGATTTCAGTTAAAATAGGATTTTTGTGTATGCATGAATAGATACACATGATGCATGAACAGTTGAACATGGCAAAAGTGGTGCATGGGCAAGCTATAATGCTTATGACAAACCATAAAGTGAATAAAACAAAGATTGACCAGGGATCCTTCTTCTAGCCCATTTCAGGTTCTAGGGAAGGAACAACACCCTAAAGTAATTGATAAAATTATAATGGCAAAATAATCAAAATTAGGGGATCTCCCCTCCAGTCTTATGATATGGGAGGAGCACACATTCCCCAATACAGATCCATAAACAAACAATAATAATATGACATAATTGTAGATACAAATAGATCAAGTAGAATAATAATGAACAAATAGCAAAGGAATTATAAAAACAAGCAAATAATAAAAAGCAAAATCAGTTTTGGAGTTGAAGTCATGAAAAGGCTTGCCAGCGTATCCCTTTGAATGGGATTCAAACCCCATTTCGTTCTCCCTTCTGTCAAAGCGTAGGGGTTGTTCTAATAAAAAAAAAGGGATGGTTTGGATGTTCAGTAGCTAATCAATTTTAATTAATAACATTGTTAATCGAAAGGCCATTAACCATTTCAGATTTTGATTAATGAAAATTTTATTTTAAATATGAATTAATTAACTAAGTTCATTTTAGGGTTTAATTGGATTCGTTTTACGAAAAATAGATTTTTAGTAAAAACATGCCTTAAATCATATTAAAGAGATTAAAATTGAATTCTGATAAAAATGCCTTAACTCAATTTAAAAGGGTTTTAGAATAAAATGATTCAGAGATTAAAGGTGAGGAGTATACTGTGCTGATTTTACCTTTGCTTTTTAAGTTTTCAGAACTGGCAGATTGAAGGGGAGAGTTTGATGAAACCTAAGCAAGTCTCTGTTGTGTTCGGAGAGTAATGGTGTCTGTCTGTCTGAACTAGACATGAGGGAATTAAACTGCTGAACTGATGAGAACTATACCATCTTTTATGAAATTCTGAAAGTTTGAATCGATTGAGGAAGGATTGTAGTGTTTAGAGGCTATTTAGGAGTGTCAGGAGGTGGAAAAATGTGTTTAATTTTGTGTGGGAGTCTATCAAAAAATCTATTCAACTGTTCTGGAAAAGTCAAAATTTATAAGGAATTGTGTCAGAAACCCTGGGGACAAAATGCCTGAGGGCCAAACGCATATGTGTTGAGCCAAACACATGCTCATGTCCTGAAACACATACGTGTGGCCTGACGTGCATATGCGAGGCCTAAAACGCATGCACGCACGTCATTTTGGTCCAAGGTTTCTGGGATCAATTTTTCTAGGTTTGGCTCGGTTTGTTTCAATTAAGTTTTTTAGATTTTCTAAGTCCGTTTGAAGTCCAAATTGAGCCCGGTCAGATCCGTTGTGCTCGTATTAATGGGCTAAATTTAATAGTGCCAAAATTAGAATTCACAGTGTTCCAAACCCTATCCCAAATTTCTTTGGCTATCCTTCATCCTGAAACCAAATTAAATTCTAAAAGTGTAAACACATAATGCAAGATATTCATAGCCTTAGCATTTCGAGCTATCTAAGCCCAGTCAGCTTCAATATATTCTGCTTCTAGTTTATCAACCACTTCACCATAAATCATCTTGGTTGGCTTTTTTGGACCATTGCAGATAATAATACAGGCAGTAATATCAGTAGCTTGAATGAAGTAAGTCATTCTAGTTTTCCAATAGGCATACTAAGTACCATTAAACAAAGGCAGTCTATTGACAAAATGCCCTACAGGCAGTACCAGTGAATCTCTGGCCTTACTAGCCATTCAGTGGATCTTTCCTATAAGATATTAAATTTATAGATTAGTAGAGACTTACTCTAATACTAATTGATAATTCAGATATAAATGTCCAAGAGGGGGTTGAATTGGACTTTTTTACGTCTGATTCAATTTACTACACAAATTAGATAACTATAGTACTTATCTAATGAGATTAAGATAAATCACAATGAAGGCTCAAATAGGATCTAACAGAGCTATCTATCTTTTTCCTAAAACTGACTATTCAGATTTCATAAAGATTTCAGTTAAGTTCTCTCCTGGTATTTAGTTGGCCAGTTATTATATTAGATGTCTATAGCTCAGATCAAGATCAGTTTGTTCAATTTTAGAGCGAAGTGTGTTTAATGAAAGTGAACAGAAATATTAGATGTAGAATTAGGTACTGAAACTACTGGAAAGATTTATGCAATAACAAATAGATAGAGTAGTCATAAAAATCTATAATGGTTCAGCACTAACACCTACATCCAGTCCCTAAGGATACCACATTGAATATTTCACTATCAGCTCTATTTCAACCTGGCTAGAGCAACCCTTAAATAGGTTATCATTATACAAGCTAACCTTAGTAGAGTCCTTCCCTGAATCAATTGATCCCCTCAAAATTTAACTTAGACTTCTGAAGACCTATTCACTGCTATAAGGAGCCAGTGAATTTCACAAACTTTGAGTCTTGGTTGTTGTGACACCCCAAACTCAATCACAAGCTTACACGTGTTCTTGGAACCTTTACAACACTTTGAGTTACAAGGTACAAATAAATGTAAACCAATTTATTATAAAAATTCATATGTGGATCAAGACTTTTAATGCACTAGAAATTAATTTTGAATGAAGAAAAGACTTAAAGATAACTCAAGCTTCATAAATATGAAAATGCATGAATTTTCTTGAGAGAATGATCTTAAATGCACTAATCTTTTCTTTTTAATGAAGAGAGAATGATATTTTCAAGAACATTGATGCAAAAAGATTTGAATGCACAACTTGAAAACTTTCAAGACACTATATGCAAAACACTTCTCTTCATTAATTCATTTCTGGATTGAGTAGGGGGTATTTATAGATTTAGAAAATTATAGCTATTGAGAGATAGAAATTTAAAAATCAAGATAAGAACAAGTTTAACAACTAGAACATTTGGCTACGTATCTAATAGACAAACTGTCAGGTGTTTGAACTTTGGTTCTAAAAGACTGACACATTGACGTCAACAATTTCAGAATATGTCTGCTATGGGAAAACATTTTATAACCACATCAGAAAATAGCCATTGGGATAGATGAAGAAGCAATATAATCAAGTAAAACCTAAAAGAATTTTCCTTTACAAAAAGAATATCCCACAAAAAATAACAAAAACAGAATTTTCAAAGACAACCCCAAGGTTGATTTTTCAAAATAGATTTTACTAGGTTAAGGACAATGAGAAAAGACATAAGACTAAATAAAAAACCAATCCACTTAACATAAGCTATAGCTAAGGAAAACTGAGTGAAGTGTCTCAAGTTGCCATCTGCTACCGATAATAGATCAATTAGTCATCTAATCAGTTCACATGTCATTTACTACTGAATATGACTCAACAGGAACGTCAAACACTCATTGAGATATAGAGAGTCTAATGTCCATCTGCACACTTAGAACCAAAGTTAGCTAATCTCATCATATTAGTTTTGTAATCATTAAAAGTATATTGCTAACCGATGAGGCTAGCAAAATTTTATTTCAAATCAGTTAATTTCCATGGAGATTCCCTGTTAAAAAGATAATTCTTCATGTCAATGCATTTTAACATAACACGATTCTCTGTTGTTATAAGCTTTCTTAGATCTTCACATCAATATACCTCCCTTTGCTAACTGCAGGTGCTTGATCAGAGATGGGAGGAGCATTTCCTTGTACAACAATAACAAAAGTCAACTAGGAAGGCTGATCCATAGCTCGTTGCTCTTGAGGATTGACAGCGATTGGTGATTCATGGCTTTGGATTGAAGGAAGCTCAAAAAGAGAGAGATCCATAATAAGAGGGGACAAACAACAACCATGGACATTCAGATTGTTGGAGAAAGAGTCAAAGCATCGTGGAGGTGATGTCCTCTCCTAGAACAAATAAAAGACTTATACAATTCTAAAATTTCAATAAATATCATTTCTAAAATAATGATATCAAAAATTAAAAAATGGGTTCCAACTTGCAGCATAAAGTAAAATTGCAAAGAGAATTAAAAATTTTATATCAATTTGAAATATAGTGAAAAGTTTTGATACTAAAAAAATTATCCAACTATTTTGTCTTCTCTTATCTTAAAGAAAGAAGTTGTTTTGTTATTAGGAAGGTGAAATCTACTTCCGCTTTGTGTAGAAAAACTATGGATAATATCTTTTTCCGGCATGAATTAGTTTAGAATTATCAAGTATCAAGAAGGTATGAGGTGAAGGTGATTTTACACTTCAAATTAAACTAAAAAAGACATATGGTCCTATTCATTGGAATCGCACTCCAAAAATTGCTATTGGATTTCAATTTCATAATATGTTCATAAAATCGGTAAGGCAATGGTTATCAAATTATTATTATTATTATTATTATTATTATTATTATGAGGGAAAACAAAGCTATAAAAGCCACAAATTGATAAAAAAAAATAATAATAATCCCCTCATCATTAAATTGCTCTTTTGTTATAGAATTTACCATCATTATTAATGTTTTTTTTGTCATTGTTATTCACTTTACTATTTTTATCTCCTCTTGCTATATTATAAGTTTATATCATTAAAAGTTACTTTAACAATAAAATTTTACTCTTTAAGATATTAAATTTTCCTCACTTGAAGTCATTTTACTAATAAAAAAAAATCCTCACTTTAGTAAAAATGAGCTCAATACAAATTGAAAATTTATATAAACAATTGCGAAGCCAAAATTTTTATCAACTGGGTTCAAAGTCAAACTAACATCCAAATCAAACTTAGATAAATTAAAAAATATCATATATAATAATGAGGATGCTAGGTACATTATAGTTTCTAGAACAACTTTAATTTTTTTTTAAATAAACTTTTGTTCATTTTTTACAATTGTCCTCTATGAGATTTTATTTTATGAAAATATTACATGATATCTTCATTTGTGACCTTATCAAGCATCTTCCATTCTATGAATGTCACAAAAAAATCATTCATCCATCACCCATTTAGTTTTGAAGCTTGCTCTTCAAATAATTCATGGAAGAAAAAGCCCTTTCAACACTTGTTATAACAACAGGTAGGATTAGAGCTAACTCTATTAGTAAAAAGATCAATGGATAGTCGACATGTTTTCCTATCTCTGCTAGTAATCCCACATATTACCTTTAACTCACAAAAATCTTTCTTGGAGCAATGATATAATTCCCAAGTTTATAATCAAGCGCCATAAGATAAACTCTATAAAATTTGCTTGGATAGAATTGAGCTAGTTTGAGTAATTTTCGCTTTATCAAAAGCCTAAAAATGAATTAATAGGACTTAAGCAAGCCACACACAAATATATTATTAAGTTTTTAGATAAGAAAGTCAATAGTTGCAAAAAGAATATCTCAATACAGTAATGAAAGAGATTTATGATATTTGGTGCCTTACTCTTTGACTTTCCTTCTAAAATAAATAAATCATCCATATTGGGAACAAACATATAATGTCCTTCACAAAATGAAGAAACTTCATTTAGTAATAATCCCCAACCTCCATCTCCTATGACTTGCAGTTGTTGCCTAGTTAGTTGTTTCGTTGCAATGCTAATGATAAATCATTTGTAATGCCTAACAATGAGAGCATCAAATGCAAAAGGAAAACAATCTCAAATGATTCAACCAAATTCTCCATAATTCATGCTTCACCCTTTGTTTCATTGCTAAGCCTTTCTTATCAATATACTCAAGTGTATCAATTTATGAAGAGAACATGACTAACAAATTCAATAGGTTTTTATAATAAGAACTCCACCATTTGTTAGGGAGGCTTGCTTCTTGATGTAAACCTCTCCCACTTTGAAGTGCACCACTAATTATGCCTTGTTTAACTTTATTTGCCCTTTGAGCACTAAGTATATCACGACGCCTACAAGAAGCCCCAACAATTTTCAACAACCATGAAATTAAATTAAAAAATGAAATAACATCACCTTGTTTTGATGCCAATTCTACAAGTGTTAAATGAAGTTGGTGTGCATAGTAATGAATGGAAAATGGAGAAGGGTTTGCTCTTAGAATTAAAGTTTTTGTTCTAAGCATAATCTTATATATTTTTCATAATATTTGAGTATGTTTTTACCCAAAAATTGTGTTTAATGTGTTTATTAAGTGTTGTTCAGAGAAAATCAA
>CAOJBK011346590.1:0-10714 GCA_948294925.1 Codiaeum variegatum | reverse complement strand
TCCCTCCTTGGTTCCCTGATTTGTACTGCTGGTGCAGATCTATTCTGATATCTCTCCTCAGCTGGTCTAGCTGCTGACACTTCAGCTGGGATATTGACATTCGCCCCCTGATCCGCTGGAGGGGTATTGTCTAATCTGGTTGGTGGATTTGGCCTCTGTGCTATTTGAAGAGGTGTGATTAAAGGAACCAAGTATTAACCAAGCCTTGTAAGGCTGTTACCAGGTCTAGCGTTGCTTGAAGCAGAGCGGGTTGTGAAACTAGAGTGGAAGGGCTTGGGGCTTGAAGCTGGCTGATGAGGTTCTGCAGGCTCTGTAGAGAGGCGGCTATATTAGCTAGAGCTGCATTTGGATTCGGTGGTGTTTGGGACGTGTTTGCTGCTGGGTTTGTGACAGGAAGAGGAGGACTATCCTCTACCACGCGATCATCTTCGTGGGCTTGGGTATGTTCCATTGTGAGTTATAAATCTGTGATAGGTTTTAGAATGTGTTTGGAAGGGAAAACTATGCGTTTCCCACAGACGGTGCCAAATGATGCGTGTCGATTTTGGTCACGCTAAGATGTGACTACTCTGGTTGAGTTAGAAGGGACCTGCACAGAGTAACAGATGGTCAGGGGTGCCGGACGTTGTGTCCGACGATAACCCTCTGATGCTCAAGTCAGTGAAAGGTTTGAGCACAAATGGAATAGTATGCAGTTGAGAGCTTTTGAGGATAGGTTTTTCTTACCTTGTTCAGATTGTGGATGTCTGTATTTATAGGATGAAAATCTCTATAGAAGGGGTCACGTGGTAGCATTGGGGGTGCTGTCAGTGTACTTCTCCATGTGGCCTGTGACACATGTCTGCTTGTCAATTCCCGAACCCCGAAAGTCGAAGCCTGTGGTGGGCTTCGACCCCGAAGGCCGCTAGAGGCGAGGCTGGTGATGTGCTTCGGGTTCGGTCAAGACTAAGTGTTGTTGAATCTGGTCCGGACGCAAGGATGATGTTGTGGCCAAACCAGGTCAAGACCGAGGCGTATCAAAATTGTTTATAGGTAGATCAAAGATTTAAAATTTCCCAATCCTTTATTTTATAGTTTGACATTTCATTTTCTATAAAGGAGGAAATGATTTTTTTTCTTTTTCCGAATGACAATTCACATTATTGGAGTGAGAAAAATTATACCATTTTAATTCCTTCAACTCAAAATTATTCTAATAAATATAAAAGATATTACGATCATCAAAGCAATGAGTCTACACTTTAAATTTTATAGGATTGGTTATTTTTTTTAAAAAAAAAGTTTTCACTTTATAGGTTTGGATAATGATATTGAATATGTTTCAATGATGCAGAGATGGACTTTTACAAATCATTATTCCTAAACTTTGAGGATCAACCATTATGAAGACATTGGAAATTTATAAAATTTCACCTCTTTACGTGTTGCAAGCAGTGTTATATTGATTTGTATAATAGAACGTTATACACCATTTTTTTCTGAAACATGTTATATACGATTAGCTATACCTATCATAGATATACTTATGTGTATTGATTTAAATACAAAGATTACACAATAATTATAGTTGATATGTTTTAAAGACCGGTCATTAGGATAATTCATGATTTAACCAGTTCAACCATTGATCCAATTATATTTTTTTAAATATATATAAATTTTATTAATTATATATAATATGACTTTTGAAATGTTTTATTATGTATTAAATCTTAATAGCATAATCATAAAAAATTTTATATTTTTAAAAATAGAAAATTAATATTTTTCATGTAAAATTTTATTTTCTTCATTTTCATAAATTTTTTAAGAATTATTTTTTATTTTTTAAAAAATTTTTGTAAAATCTGGTTTAATCCAGTTTAATGGTTTCTGATTTTTCCAGTTCGGTCGATTTTATCTGGTTCCATCTGGTCCAATCCAGTTTAACCACAAATCAGGTTTTTAGATTATAAATGGATCAGTTAGATATCTGATTTCTAGTTCAATCCGATTTTTAAAACTCTGGTTGATAAATACATCCCCTCAAATCTAGATTCTCAAGTAGACAACGAGAGAAACCATTGGATAACACTAACCTCCACCTTCTTGGGGTTTCAAAAATCGCGATTTTTGAAGTAAAACGGCTTTCAAAAAACTGAATTAGGTTGTTTGACACCTTCCAACAAACAAGAGATGACAACTCCATCAATAAGAGATGGGGTTGAGCAAAACCAAACGGAACAAAAATTATCAATTCGATTTGATTTATTCAGTTATATGGTTCAGTTCGATTTTATTTTTTAAAAATTGAAATTATTTTGGTTTGGTTTGATTTGAATCGAAAAATTTCGATCCAAACCAAACAGAACCAAATTATTGTTATCATATAATAAAATTAATATTATCTATAATTATTTAAAAATGAGTAAAATAAATTAGTAATGTTTATATTATATTCATATTTAATAACTTAATAAATTTATAAGTAATAATATTTAGATATAAAATATATAATATTTACTCATATATTGTATAATTATATAAAAATTGGTATTAAAAAAATATTTTGGTTTAAAATTGAACCAAACCGAAATATTTCAGTTCGGTGCATATTATAATTTGGTTTGTTAAAATATTAAAATTTTGGTATTCAGTATATTCGGTTCGATTTGAGACCAAATGCTCACCCCTAGTCAGAGGTTATATTGGCATGGGTATTGACCTTTTACTAGTCAGAAGGAAGCTTGAGGTGAGTATACTTCTCTAACATATAACTTTCTCCTGGTCGAGCTATCTCCCCCGATGTTGCCACCTATAATAACATTGATTTCTCATATAACCTGGCACTCTTACTTTTTGGGCTCCTCATCTCTCTAGTTCTCTTGGCCATCCACCTTGTTAACGTCCCTAACATACTTCCAGGAAACCTCTATAAATAAGTTTTTCAATCTCCTCTTTTAAGTTCCACAATGTCATGGCCCTTTATTCTGATGAAATTTGTAGTACTCGCTACTATCTCTCCTTCCTTTAGAATTCCCACTCATCCTGGAGGGATATCGCATATTGGTCCCACTCTTTTTTATCCACATAAGCACATTGGTTCTCTTTTCCATTAGAAAAATAAATTGCAACCTTCATCTCGAAGTGAACCTTCCTCCCGACTTTCCACTGCTTGATCCCTGAGGGCTTTGATCATTTGACTCCTTAGACCTAGCCATCCGAGCCTCTCTCAATCCCCATGTCTTTAAGCCCCTCATCCAAATGGATTTGCTTGCTAACAATGGCATTCACATCCAACCATGACCTTGGATGCTTCTTTAGTATTGCCTCCTTCAGGCTGAGGTTAGTGATGATGTGCATGAGGGCATAAAATGCATGTCTAGGGTTTAGATTATCCACAACGTTGACCTCCCTATTAAATCTTTCTACATACTTTCTCAGGCTCTCCCCTTCTCTTTCCCTAACAGCAGCCATATCATGTGATGACTTTTTATGTATCAACGAATCAACAAAGTGCCCCTGAAATAACTTATAGAGTTGTTTGATTGACTTGGGCTTGAAGAACTGATACCATTCTTGAGTTAGCCCTTAAGTGTGTCGGGAAAAATTTGCATAAGATGGCATCGTCATAGGTTTGCACAGTGATCTCAGTTATGTATTTATTAACATGAATCCTTAGGCAACCATTCCCATCATACAATTATAGATAAGCGGGGATTTTGAACTTGCGAGGATGAGGTGCACTGATTATCCTATCTATCAATTGTGAATTTGTCCTCAAAGTAAAACTGGCTCCTCCTCAATCGATTTCAAGGTTACCAATCACCACCTTGATTTACTCCTTTATTCCTTTCATAGGGGCCCTCTCCACTTTTCTTTATGACTAGGTAGACTCATCTTCCTCTGATGTTTCCTTATCATCTTCCACTCTTCCTATGCTTATTGAGGTTGTGTTGTATCTTCCAACCCTTCCTTTCTTAGCTTGCCCCCTGTCTACCCTTCAAAGCCCCTTAGGGCCACTGCCTGAGGCAGTGTACCTTGGTTATGGCACATGGATTGTCGGAGTTCCGTGAGCTACTTACTAACGTCCAAGTTTGCCTGATATAAAGACTACATCGTGGTGGGATTAGCACCATCTTGCGGGGTAAGGACCTTAGCATTTGCTCTAGTGAGGGCTCATGGTTGTGGCAGCGGGTTCAAGTTTAGGGTTTCCAACCTTGTGTGGATGTTCTCTACACCCACATTCATCCCTAGAAACTCATGGGGACCTAAAGGTGGGAACAAATTAGGCGGCTGTAGAGTGTCTGGAGTAGTATCTACCACCACTTATGGGAATAGGTTGAGAGCTAAGTTTAAATATGGTACATTCTAATTTTGGGGATTTATAAAGGTGCATTCCACGCTCACCGCATCAAACGTTGTAGCTACATTCCTTTAACATGTAAAAGAATAAGTAAGAGCACCTAGAGATCCTTAATGGGAGGGCTCTCTGATACTTAAGTCAATAACCTTGTATGCGAAAACTAAATAGCAATAAAAGGTGAAAAGAGAAAGAGATTAACTTGTAACTAGGGGTGTAAATGAGTCAAACCTACTCAGGATCGACTTGAAAATTACTCGAAATCGACTCGGTTTAATCTAGTCGATCTCGAGCTCGAGCTACTCAAGTAGTTAATCGAGTCGAGCTTGAGCTTAAGCTACTCGAGTAGTTAATACATGCATTGGCACCCATTATGGGTACACACCACTGGTCTGTTGCCATCCATTTCAGAAAATATATTCTTGAAATAATTTTCCACACATTCTTTAATTTGTAGAGGTTCGGAAACAATCATGCCATCTACAATCAACTTGGTAATCATATTTTTTTTTCTTTCAAATGGAAACTGAAATATGAAAAAATCTTGTGTTCTTATCACCATTTTTAAGCCAACATAATATGGAGTTTTGTTTCCAATATGCCTCTTATTGCTTGAATTGTCTTCATACATCACCAATTAATTGCTTCCTTTTGTACAAATCAGTTAGGGATGGCACTTTGTTCTCAAAAGCCTTGTCCATTTCATCAATCTCCTTTTCTTAACCAGTAATCTACTCTACGATATTGCCATATTCCATTTTTTCAGAAAGCATTTGATGATTTGAAGATTTATTGCAATCACAAAAGGACCCTTGCCTAGGTACGAAAGTGACTGCCACCATTTCTTGACCGTATCAACGAACACTGGATGCAGTAACCAGCAGTCCATAAATCTAAATGGCCTAGGACCCCAGTTGACACGAGAAGTTTCCACTAGTAAAGGGCAAGTGATCGGATAATCCTTTACACAACCCTTTCAAAAAGATATCAGGGAACTCCATAATCCAATTGGAGTTGATGAAACACCTGTCAATCTTGCTCCAGCAAATGAAATTGGACCAAGTGAATTAACGGCCTTGCAAAGGAAGTTCAATCAACTGAGCACCATCAATATGATTTTTTAGAGCTGAGGAGCCTATTGGTGAAAATGTTCTTGAGCTTCTCTCTTAGGGTCTTAAGATCTTATTAAAATCACCAATCAGTAACCATGGGATGTCATACAACAGCTTGAGAGAAGCAATCTCATCCCAAAGGTGAATTCGATCCCTTTCAATAGAGGGTCCATATAAGACAACGATAAAACAATTGAATTTCCCATACCAAAGCCCTTGGAGACCAATCCAGTTACTGCCTGAGTGACGGTTAGCACAATTGAAGCTTGAATTTAACCATGAAACAATTAATCCCCCTGAAGAGTTGTTGGCCTCCACATAGTCCCAACTGAAATCCACATTACCCCATAGATTCAAAATCATTTTGCTATCCACCTTTAAGAGCTTGCTTTCAATTATTGCCATGAATTCCAGTTGTAGAGATGAAATCAGTCGTTTGATTGCTCTCCGCTCGACTGGAGCACCTATGCCCTAATATTCCAACACATAAGCTTCATTGGGGACCATTAGAACCAGGGTTGGAAACTTCATTATCTATAATTTCCATAATTTTGGGTAGGATATCATGCTTCTCATTGGTACTGAACATCCCTAATTGGATCCCAACCTCCCATTTGATTAAATATTCAACAAATTTTTGGTCAGGAGCTTTTTGTGAATAGGAATCAGTTTGCTCGATGGTAAGATGAAGGTCACTAGGGATGCAGTTTCTATTAGGGATGTTCTCATCATATAAAGAGCAAGAATTGCAGGTGGCTGAACAAGGTTCTTTTTAGAGATAAATGGTTTACGATTTTTGTCTGCATTTTTTTTTGGGTTTTCGTCTATAAAAGGAGCCAAATCTGACGGGTTTGGCATAAGCTAAGGGGTCAAATCTATCCACTCTTTTCTTAATACACATAGAAGGGGGGCATCTATTTTGCTGAATAGGTAATGAAGGAGAAGGCATAATAACTGAGTTGCGGACTAAAAGATTGGATGGGACAAAAGGGACAATGGCTAAATGGTTTTGTTCAGGAGAGAAAGGGACAAAGGCTAAATGGTTTTGGGCTGGAGAGAAAGGGATACTAGCAAGATGGTTATTTAATGGGCTTAAACTGGGTTGTGGGCTAAGAGACAATTGAGGTCCATTCGATAATGATTTGTTCAAGGGAATATCAGTATGGGCTTTGTGTTTAATTGGGTTGAAGGTTTCAAAATTGGATAGAGAAGGGCAGCTGTGTGCAAGTTCAAAATTAATATTGGTGTCATTATTAGGAAGGTAAGAGCATTGAGGATTAATTATAACAGTCATTTCTTGGGGAGAGGGGATGGAATTTGGAACACCTGACACATCAAAAAGGTTGTTGTTGATCAAATTTTTGGAAGGTGAAGCGTTTGGATAGAAGGTTGCAGATGGGGGATGGCTATGACATAGGCTATGGTCAGATTTGTCGTGTATACTTCACAAATGGGAGATGTAAATTCGGATGGGCTAGAAAGGGTGTTGAGGTATGGTTCTTTGTTTTCCGTGAAGCAAAGCTCCTCCGTGACTTTAATTGAATGAATTACATCATCAATTTTGACATTCACAGTTTCAGCAATGAGCCTTCTGAGAGGGGACGTTATTAGAAATCTAGCAGCCCCCAGATTAGATTTTTCCACTGTTGCAGCAATGGCAGTGATGAACTTTCCCCATTTTGTGGCAATAAGACTAAAAAAGTTATCCCCCCATGCATGTAAGGGTACAAACTCAGCACGAAGCCATACCAACCTCTTTGTTGGACAGTCACTATTTTCTCAGTACTTCATTGAATCAAAGTATAGGCCAAACCAATTTGAACATGAGCTCTCAAACTCCTTCATATCAGCTAATGAGTTAAACAAGATTAGAATACTTTTCCCTCCAAATGGAAAGGCTCTACAACTAATAACGTGAAAATCGGATTGAATTTCCCATACTTTTGGAATATCCCTGACATCTATGATTTGTGCAACGATTGCGTGTTGCAGCCACTCAGAGTCTGCCTTCGAGGATTTGTATTCAGGACCCACAAAATCACTGTCAGCTTTTCTGTCTAAAGGAATCTTGTTTTTCACCACATCAACAAAGGATCTGCCATTCCTAAATGATTTCAGCTTGAAGACTTTCTTGTTTATAGTTGTTCGTGGCTGATGAGGGAGGGGGTTGTGTTTGTCAGCTAGTACAACTTTGATAATATGGCCATCAATCAGCATGCCATTAAGATTTTCTGATGTTGTAATTGCTTTTTGAGCAGATTTGTATCGAGCAAAACTATACTTGAGCTTGTAACTTTTCCTTAATTTACTAGGCATGTATACATCAATCACTTTTCCAAATTGGTTGAACGACGGCAGTAAATCATTGGGATAAATGTCTGGACTTAAGTTGTCGACGTATGAGGATGTTAACTTCAATTTCTAGCTGCTGACAATGATTCTCGGGCGGTGGGGTTGTGGATTACCGTTGAATTGGGTATGGAAGGTGAAGGGTTTATCTCTCCTATGGTTTTCCCTCATGGTGCATTTGATAGTCTGTTATGACACGTAATTGGCGTTCAATTTTGTTAATTCTTCCATCAAGCAATGAAAGTTCACATATCTTTTCAATCACATTTGTTGCAACCAACACAAAGTGAAGAATTCTCCAGAAACTTTCCGAACCTATAACACGACATGTCATTTGTAATGCAGTTGCTTTTATTTTGTAAGCAAATGTTCCATCCCAAATTTGTACCGGAATTATCAATTATACTTGTTATTTCTTTTTATAAAAAACAAAGATCCTGTTTGTGGAAAACAATTTCCCATTTTTAATTTTCAATTTCTTCTACCATTCCTTGTTTTCAGTTTTCTAAAATCTGTTTGTGATGGAAAACCCTGTGATTCCAAATAAAAGACAAGTGTATTTATCAAGGTATAAAAGTACTAAAAGGAGTTTCTAATATTTGTTATAAATATGATAAATTCACAAAACTATTTTGTAGTTTTCTATTTGGAAAATAATTTTATAAACTCGATGTCCCAATTTTCTATTATATTCTACAAAACTTGCCTTTATTTTTCAAAACAAAACAAGTGATACGGTCCTGTATCAGTGGGGTTCGACACCAACTAGATATTCGGGATTAGTCCAAATCTTGCAAGTGTGCTAGTCACTCCCCGAACCTCCGAACCTTCAGAGATCTGGCCTGTTTGCCTTCCGGGTTCGGACCTCTGATAGAGACAGCTGACTACATCAGTTATCATCCATTTGGTCATATCGCAGTCCCATCAAGAGTACTTTGTAGCCTACCCAAAGCAGACATGTGTCCCAGCTACAAGGACTTAACCTTATAAATACCTCTCAAAGCGCCTTATTCAGGTAAGATAAAAAAAATACTCAAAAAGTCACACACACTCTATTTCTGAGAACTCTCTCTCAACTCCTTTATAGAAACTGACTTGATCGTCAAAAGGTTTACATCGGACACCTGTCCAGCCACCCCTGACTGTTTCACTGTCTTGCAGGTTGACTCAATCCCACTAAAGAAGTTTCATTCAAACTCTATGGAAGCACATCATATATCATTTGATGTTGTCTATGGGAAGCACTGAGTTTCCTCATCATTTTTCTTCTCTTCTTTCTTTGAGAATCGTTACACTGACGATTCTTCCTTTCATCATCTTTCAAAATCTACATAAACAACTCTCAAAATGGAATTTACTCATGATGAAACCCACTATATGGAGGATAGTCCTCCACCCGCCAACACAACTCAAGCATCAAACACTCCCAAGAACACCCAGATCCCAGCAGCCTGGATCAACTTAGCCATCTCCCTACAAACTCTTCAAGGCCTCATATGGCAACCTCAAATGCCTAACTCCTCAACTCCACCCCCATAGCCTACGCTACCCCTTACGACCCCAGAATTAGTGGCTACTTTGCAGAGCTTAGTCATTAACCTTGTCCCATTACTCTCACGACTCCAACCAACTCCAACACCTAGCCCATCAGCCTAGGTTGTCAATGACCCTTCAGCAGTGAGTAGAAGGTTGAATTTCAACACCCCCACTAGTGTAGAAGCAGGGAGAGCGCCACCAACCAGACCCACAGAAGGAAGAGGTGGGGTTAGATCGGTGGTAGAAGTGCCAGCCAGAGAGGAAAGAGTGGGAGATTGAAGCAGAAGGCCCAGAGAGGATGATAGAGAAGGAACAGGAGATAGGCTCAAACGGAGTAAAGGAGAAGAAGACCGAAGAAGTCGATATAAAAGGGGCTCGAAAAGTAGGCGAAGGCAACATCATAGACATGAGCACCGAAAGGAGACAGATGATCAAGAAGCCTCAAGCCACTATGGCTCGAAAGCCATGTTGAGGGAAGAAATGAGGAGATACATGGAAGAGATGGCAGGAGCCAAGGCTGACCACAGGAGAAATTTCACTCTCAACCTAAGATCCTTATTCAGTAGAAGGATCGATGAGTTTTAGATGCTTGAGAAGTCCAAACAACCACAGATGATAAAGTATGATGGCAGTCAGGATCCGAAGGCACATGTCCTGGAGTATAAACATCTAGTGGAGTTGCAAACCACTAAAGAAGAGGCATTGTGCTGAGCTTTTCGAAGCACGTTAGAAGGAGCGGCAGTGAAGTGGTATGACAGTTTGCCAGAAGGAAGCATAGACTCATTATGGGCTCTAGTGAACCTATTTATAAAGAGATTCTCTACTAGTATCCCAATACCTACACCTACATAATCCCTGGAGCAGGTGGAGCAGGGTTTGGATGAGTTACTAAGGGACTTCATAGCCTGGTTCAATAGAGAGACTTTGAAGGTGATAGATATAGATGAGCCTCGAGCAGTCAAAGCCTTGCAGAAGTGTATAACTCACTAGGACTATTTCAAAGTAATTGTCTGAAGCTCTCACAAGACACTGAATGAGACCATGGCTATAGTGGAGTAGTATATTAAGCAAGACGGTGCTTTTAGAGAAAGAAGGTTTTACAAAAAGAGGAAGCCAGAAAAGAGAGGTTTGTTCCAAAATAAGGGGAAGAAAGAAGACACGACACTAAGGACAGGGGGATCATTGAGTAGGCAGAATCTCCAACCAAGGCAAATCGAACCACTAAGGAGGGAGAGATTTGACCCCTCCAAATTCACACCTTAAATGCCAAGTCAGAGGTGGTTTTCACAGCCTTCCAAGATAAGAAGATCTAGATAACGTCGAGGCCAATCATAAAAGATCCAGAGAAGTGGGATAGATCTCAGTGGTGCAAGTT
>CAOJBK011346463.1:0-15284 GCA_948294925.1 Codiaeum variegatum | reverse complement strand
TTGGTGCCAAGCAAGGCTATCATCAAATAAGAATGGATGAAGAAGATGAGGAGAAGACTTCATTCATTATAGAAATGGGAACTTACTACTCCGTGTCCATGCCTTTTGGACTAAAGAATGCTTGAGCCACCTACCAGAGACTCGTCAACAAAATGTTCAAGGAGCAGCTAGGAAGGACTCTTGAAGCCTATGTAGATGACATGGTGGTCAAAAGCATGAGCTTCCAACAACATGTTAAAACCTTGAAGGAAGTGTTTGGATTAATGAATGCTAATGGAATGAAGTTGAACCCAAATAAACATGCCTTCTTCATTCATGGAGGCAAATTCCTAGGCTATTAGGTCAATGAAAGAGGGATAGAGCCGAACCCGGATAAGATCTGAGCCATCTTGGAGATGAACCCCTCAAGGAGTGTGAAGGAGGTCCAGAAGCTTAGAGGCAAGTTGGTAGCCTTAAACAGATTCATGTCTAAGTATGGAGAGAAGTACCTCCCATTCTTCAATAAGCTAAAAAAACCATCGCCTTTGAATGGATAAAAGACTGTCAGCAAGCTCTGGATGAGTTAAAGAATTTTATGCCCTCGAAATAAGTTTTGAGTAGGCCACTCAGAGGAGAAGAGATCCTATTATACCTTTCAGCTTTGCAACACAGTGTTAACTTAGTACTAGTTCGAGAAGAAGGAGGTCTCTAAAAACCGGTATACTACTTCAGTAAGGTACTAAAGGGGACAAAATTGAATTGTAGCCCCCTGTTGCTCTCTTACAGAAAATTTAAAGTCTACTTAGTAGAATACCAAGGAGTGGTAGCCACTGGTAAGCCTTTACATAAGCTCTTGCATAAGCCAAAACTTTCTAGAAGGCTACTATGTTGGGTTATAGAACTCGGGGGATATGGCCTCGAATACATGCCTCAGACAGCCATCAAAGCACAGGCCCTGGCTGACTTCATTTCAGAGTGCTCATTTCTAGCAGAAGCAAAACTTGGAAGCTAATCACAAGGGCAGGAAGAGGGTGAGATCCCAAAGGTCAAGTGGGAGTTGTTCGTTGATGGAGGTAAGGGAGCTAGCAGAGTCGGAGTAGTACTGAAGATCGAGGAGGAAGAAGGGATTGCGTTTTCTCTGAAGCTGGGCTTTTCCATAAGCAATAACAAAGACGAGTATGAATCTCTCCTTCAAGGCCTTATGGTGGCTGAACTCCTACATGTGCAGACACTACATATCTGCAGTGATTCACAACTAGTATTAGGACATTTCAAAGGCAAATACAAAGCTAGGCATCCAGACATGGTCAAATATCTAGAAAAGACTAACTTATAGATAAAGAAGATGAAAGAGAATGGGATTGAAGTGGAGTTCAAGAAGATCCCTAGATGGGCAAATAGCAGAGCAGACAGTCTTAGTAAGCTTGTAGCAGCCCACTTAGCTGACATTTCGAGTAGGGTATTTTTAAGGGTCCTAGCCCAGCCTTCCATAGCAGAGCCCAAACCCGTTATAACCACAGAGCTTGAATCTAGCTGGATGGACCTAATAAGAGCCTACTTAGAACAAGGAAAGATTTCAGAAGACCTTAAGCTAGCAAAGAAAGTCAAATGGAGAATCTCTCTCTTTTCCATATATCATGGAGTCCTCTACAAAAGAGCTTTCTCTTTACCATGGCTCAGATGCTTGACTCCCACCTAAGCAAGATATGCGTTGAGGGAGATTCACGAGGGTGCTTATGGAATGCATATAGGAGGAAAGACCTTAGCAGCTAAAGCCATCAGGTAGGGGTACTACTAGCCCATCATGAAGGAAGACTCCATTATGGTGCTAAGGAAATATCAAGTATGCGAGAGGTTCTCCAACTTAAGTAAGGCCTTAGCAGCAGAACAGGTACCCATGCCAGCAGAACAGGTTCATAGCCCTTCGCCAAATAGGGGATGGACATAGTGGGATCTTTCCAAATAACCACCAGGAAAAGAAAGTTCCCCCTAGTAATAGTGGAATACATCAACAAATGAGTAGAGGTAGAAGCCCTGGCAGCAATCACAGTTGAGAATGTGGTGAAGTTTATTTCAAAAAACATTTTATGCAGGTTTAGGGTACCTCATCAAATCATCAACGATAATGGAAGGTTGTTCGACAACTTCAAGATGAGAGACTTTTGCAAAGGACTCAACATAAGGAAACATTTTTCCTCGGTTTCCCACCCTCAATCAAATAGGCCAACCGAGATCACTAATATAACCATTGTTCAAGGGCTGAAGCGAAGGTTGGAAGGATGTGGAAGAAACTGGGGAGAGTAGTTGCACCACATGCTATGGGCTTACAGAACAACCCTCCCAGAGAATCAATAGGCGAAACACTCTTCGCCTTCACCTTCGGCACCAAAGCAGTCCTCCCAGTAGACATTGGGAAGCCCAGTGGCAGGGTATACTACTGTGGAGAAGAGGAAAATGAAAAAGAGAGGAGGATTGACCTCGACCTACTGGATGAGGTAAGAGAACAAGTCTCTATAAGAACTATAGCTTACAAAAATAGAGTTGCGAATTACTTTAATAGAAAGGTCAAAAGTAAGGTATTCAGGGCAGGAGACCTAGTGATGAGGAGCCTAGAAGCCACGGGAAGAAGAGAAGGCATGGGAAAGCTGGCACTAAATTAGGAAGGCCCATTCAAGGTGGAGCAAGCAATTGGCCAAGCCACATACAAGCTACAAACATTGGAAGGCAAAGAAGTGCCACATACTTGGAATGTACAACATCTAAAATTGTACTATTCTTGATTGGAAATTAAAGGGCATTCCTTTGACTATATTGCAAAGCTTAAAGCAGTAAAGCCCAGCTTGACTGGTAAAAGACCCTTTAAGGGGGGCACTATGCCCAGCTTGACTGACAAAAGACCCTCTAAAGGGGGCACTATGACCTCTAGAGATAAGGTAACAAGCCCAGCTTGACTGGCAAAATAACTTCTAAGGAGGGCACCGAGCCCAGCTTGACTAGCAAAAGACCCTCTAAGGGGGGCACTAAGATGCTCTAGAGATGAGGCACCAAGCCTAGCTTGACAAGCAAAAAACCCTCTAAGGGGGGCATTAAGACCTCTAGAGATGAGGCACCAAGCCCAGCTTGACTGGCAAAAGACCCTCCAAGGGGGGCATGGGGCACACAAAATACTGAAGCTTCAAGGAGCTAGGGAGTACATCAAGGCTTAGAAGACCGGAGAAAGACATCGAAGCTGCAAGGAGTTAAGGAAAGTAAAAGAGATCCTATGAAAGGACACAGCGCATAAAAGGCATCAAACTTCAAGGAGCCAAGAAGGATGATGGAACCCTTAAGAAGCCAAGTAGACCAAGCCCAGCTATCCTTGCGAAAGGCCCTCCAAGGGGGGCACCAAGTCCAGCTTGACTGGCGAAAGACCCTCCAAAGAGGGCACCGAGTCCAGCCTTAATGGCAAAAGACCCTCCAAGCAGGGCACCAAGTTCAGCTTAACTGGTGAAAGACCCTTCAAGGGGGGCACCAAGTCTAGCTAGACTAGCAAAAGACCCTGCAAGGGGGTACCAAGTCTAGCTAGGTTGGTGAAAGACCCTCCAAGGGGGGGCACCAAGTCCAGTTAGACTGGCGAAAGATCCTCTGAGAGGGCACCGAGTCCAGCCTAACTGACGAAAGATCCTGCGTTGAGCGCACCAAGTCTAGCTTGATTGGCAAGAAATATAACAAAGAAAGTATCAAGACTTAGACAAGCCAATATGCTAAACACAATAAAAAAGAAAAGAAGAAAAAGAAATAAGGAACCTCCTAGGCGAGGTCCTGCAACACAAACAAAACAAAGCTACAATGCTAAGTGAAGCTTAAGGCATGGTTCAATTGAAGATAAACAAGAACAGAACTACACAATAGGGATAAAAGAAAGATAAATTTTATTAAGAAAGAATAGTCATTTACAAAAGTTTTAAAACAAATTTGAATCAAAGAATGATTATAAAATGTTACAAAATAAATGTATACAGTTACAATAATACAAGTATAACTATAAATGGTGAAGACCCTAAGAAGGAAGGACTTGAGAAGTGCTAGCCTCTTGATGTGAAAGTTGAAGTAGAGTACTAATAGGCAGCTGATCCTTAATAAATTGGCTCAAAGAAGACACTTGTCAAAGTTCCCTTGACTTATCAAAGGTCAAAGGTATCCGATCCAAGAAAGTAAGATCCGGAGCATCCATATTGTCAAGATACTCAGAAAGCTGGATGTCCGGCACGGTTCCTTCTATGACCAGGGGGTTAAAATGAGCCCTTGCTTCTAGAAACCTTTTAAACATAGAAGTCAGGGCTCGATTGTACCACTCAGCACCCCTTTTGACTACCTTGACACTATGCCATCCCTTGAAAAAATGGGATTCAGCAAACTTGCAAACTTCCTCCTTCAACAGATGGGGCAATTTCTCCACTAAGGCCTCCAGCCTCTTCACATATATGTGAGCTACCTCACTTGAATTCTGAGCTTTGCTAGATATCTTTTGAAAGTGTTATTCAAGCTCGGTGTTATCGACCTCCAAAGCTTCAGTCCTCTACCTCAGGAATTCATTGGTAGAGTCCAACTCTTCATGCTTCTTCTAAAGGGATTCAAGCTCCATAGCATGAGCCTCAGAGACCTTCCTCTCAGTAATCAAGGCCTCGTCCTTCTCTTAAAGGGCCCTTTGAAGCATAGCCACTTACTTTTCCAATGCTTCATTAGAAGCCTAGCTAGCCTCCAAGTTGTGAAGCAGCCCATCAAGATGAATTGTAACCTCATATAGACAAAAAGGGGGTGAAAAAAAAAGTTTAGCAAAAAAAGAGAGCAAGAGACAAGGCTTCAAGATGAATAAAGAACCTTTAATGCATGGGGAGCCTGGCTTCTAGAGATGACCAGGTTTGAAGGACTTGAGGAACCATCCTCAGTGGGAAAACCCTAAGGCAAGTCAGTAGATAGATGCCCCCTATATACATAAAGGATGGGGGAGAGTCTCACTACAGACATCAATATACACCCTTCCCTCCATGGTAGGGGATTCGGTTGGCATCCCAATATCGACGACCCCTTCATCTTCCACTGGTGCAACATGCAACTTTTCAGTTTCCTCAACAGGGCCCCTAAGATTAAGTTCATCTTCAATAATAGGGAGGGCCATTGATGGATCCGCCACTTGAGCCTCGCTCACTTGCTAAACAGCCCCCGAAGGCCATGATAGCTTCAAAAGAGACTCTTAGGCCCATTTAGCTCCTTGGGTCTCCATTACATCCCTCAAGGAGGAAGGCCCGACCCCAGGAAGGAAAGAAGTAGACTGAGCACTTGTTTCAGCCCCGTTGATCAGACCAGCTACATGGTCCCCTTCACATGAAGCCATAACAAATTTAAAAAAAAAAAAGAAGAGTAAGGGCACCTTTCTTACCTTAAAGCTGTTGTTTAGAAGAGGGTTGGGGTGGAGGAGCTTGGAGCAGCGCTATAGCCAAAGCCTCTGCAGCCTTGACCGCTTTTGATTTGTCCTCAAGGGTGAGATACTCCACTTCACCAAATTCTTGAAAGCCTTTGAGGGGGTAAAACTTTGAAAAGTTCTTATACTATTGAGCCAGTAGAGACCCATCCTAAAGTACATGGATGTGCTGGTAGTACTAGCTAGTTAAGTTATTGAAAGATCGAGGGTTAGGAGCTGTCTTATCCAAGAAGTCCGTCACTTGACCGTGGACTTGTGCAAATGTAGCATCATCCCTCATGAGCCCATCTACCACCCAACTCTGAACATTTAGGGGGTATTTCCTCAGTTTCCCCAACCAGAAGGGACCCTCCTCCATTGGGTCCATGGCATTTTCAGTCTCTATAAGTTCTTTGGGAAGCCTCTTGAACTTCTTTCCTTATAGACTCGCCTCAACAGGCTCTACAGCAGCACTTGGCCCCCTCTTCTGAACCAGAGGAACATTTGGGGACTCCTCAAGTTCATCCATGACTATCTCCTCAGCATCATCCCCAGCGGGACCAGCCACTTCCTCATCTTCGCCTTCAGTCACGATAATGGGGAGGGCAGAAGGTTCACGCTCATAAGAAGAATCCATACCCTCTTGTCCGACTCTAAAATTCTTCAAGAAGCATACTTGGACCCTTCCACATTCCAATTTCTTAAAGCCATGACAACCTAGCTTTCTTCAAGGGTTTGCAGCCTGAGCAACCCAGTCTTGAAGCACCGAATCGGTAGGAACACAATAGGGCAAAGGGGATGGTTCGCCTCTAGGAAGGCCTCCACCATAGATTTTGCCACCTCCTTTTAGATAGCCCTGGCCTTCTAATCCTCCAAAGGCTCTACAAACAAATTCAAAGTTAACATCAAGTAAAGAAGAAATAAACAGTTAATTATTAAAACGTACCAGAAGATGAATACTTACCAAAAGACCTTCGCACATTACGGGGCGTTGAGTAGGATTCGTCTGCATGGCGGAGGAAAGAAGAACTCATTATCAGGCCCCGGTCAAATAGGCAACGGCAAGAGGATAGGATCCGGATTCCTTGAGCGTCATCGAGGGTTAGATTCTTCTCCAGCTTGTCAACCCTCGGCCATCCCCTGTACTCTCCAAGGAACTTGAATCCCACTTGACCCTTCTGGAGAGACTTCAGCACCTTCACAGCGAAGAACTTATTCTTCTAGTCATCAAGTTTATTCTCTTTGGACCTAAAGAGGGTTTGTAGATGCCTTTTCTGGAAGCACCAGACGTACGGATCGCTAGAGACCGACAAATTGAAGAATGCATGGAACATCTTCGGGCTCGGATCAGGAATCCCTTGTGTCTAGCACACCACCTTGAAGCAATGTAGATCCTCAATGGAGTTTGGCATCAACATCATAGGATTCACTTGGAAGTACTCAAAGCAGTGGAAAAAGATAGGAGAGGGAGGCAAGAGTAATCCTCTGATCAGGTGGTCAAAATACCACACATAGTCCCATCCCCCCTTGGCCAATTCTACTGATGTCTTTGTTGAGAAGATCCTGGCCTCCAGTGAAGGGTGAGTGATGTGAATGTATTTGGATACGCAGTTGACGTTCTCAACCACTGCACCAAAGTTGAAAGACATGAGGGTGATGTCTTTCATGAATTGCCTCACCTTTTTATCTACATAGGAAGCAACATCCTCAGCCTTGCTCTGGTTTTTAGGTTTCTCTACCTCAAGAAAGTGCTTCTTTAGTTATCTCTGTGGAGGAACCATTGTAATACACAAGAGAAGACAGGAGATAGGAAAGGTTAAAGAAAGCAAAGGAAACCGAACAGATCAAGAAGACAAGGAAAGGAAGCAGAAATTTTCAGCAAGTGAAGACTAGAAGAGAAGGCAGGTTTTTATAGATGTCTTGAGTTCATTAAAGTCCTTAGTGACATGGCTCAAGACTGATAGCTAGCAAACAGTAATTGTCTCAACCTTAATGGCTCATTATGACCTCGCCGAACACCTCGCTACATGGTAGAAAATGATAGGCTTCAATAAAGGCACCGTTACATGGAAGAATGCAACGGTCTCATCTGAATCAGACAAAAGGTCATGTACGAAGCAGTGAAATGTCACATCTGATCAGTCCAGAAGCGACACGAATCTTCCTGTCCCCTCCATTTGAAATTCAAATTCAAACGTGTCCGGTCAAACGAAGGCAGGCAATATCAGGCTCAGCAAACCCTACTCAAGCACTTCTTGAGCTACGAAGCCTTCGAGTGCTAACACTTAGGGGACTACTGATACAACTCAACATCAGCCAAGTTTGACAATAACTAAAGTTTTAGAATTAGTCCGAGCCCCATTAGCATCTTGGTTCATTCTGAACCCTCGAGCCTTCAAGGAGTCTGTCTTATTAGCCTTCGGGGTTCAGAAGACTGACAGAGATAGGTGTCCACAAGGCTCTGAAGCCCATCAGCGGTCACATCACAAGTTTCATCCTTAGTGCCTCTGCAACACACATAATAGGGACACTTGTCCCACTACAAGGGGTTCAACCCTATAAATACACCATCAATTACCTCACACAGGTAAGTCATATTTCCCATCTTTGAGAGCTGTTCTCTCCACAGAGAGTACTGACTTGACCGTCGGAGGGCTTACGCCGGACACACATCCGGCCACCCCTGACCTTTTTTTTTTTTGTTGCAGGTAGTTCAGAACAAACCAAAGAAGTCTCACTCCAACTACGTAAATATCAACCACGCATTAGGAAGCATACGTAATTCGAGTATCATTTTGAGTTAAGTTCAAGATTGACTAAAAAGTTAGATAGAAAGTATGACTCTTATTACCAGCAGAGGCATTAGGTAATTTTTTTTTCCCTAAATCAATTAGTCACTATATTCCTATCTAAGTCAAATTAACACCCAATTCTTCTGAGTTTGACAAAATTGGCCATTCACTTTGACAATTTTTTTATGCTTTATATATATATATATATATATCATTTCTTTGTAAAAAATATAGAAAAAAAATAAAAAGTAAAAATAAAAAAAATTATAATTGTTTTTTAAATAATCATACAAAATAGATAATTTTTTCAAAAAATTGATAGACAAAAAATATCACTATTCACTTATTTTCGTCATTTTTTTTTTGGAGAAGCTCATCGATGGAGTCTCCATACTCTTTGATTGATGGTAACAGTATTTTACTAGCCAGTTGGATGAGGAGTTACTGAAAAATAATTATTTGGAGATGGTGCGACCAACTACACACTTTAAAAATTCCTCCACATTGAGGGAGGTAGAGCAAGTTGCAACCAGATTTTGTACCAAGGTTGTTCATATCCAAAGCACATGGGTATTGCTGTATTGGACCAAGAGTGCATTTGTTTCTTTATTGAACTTATAGTATTGGTTGTTATGTACTAAATTTGGGTCTAAAGTCCGATCAATAAAGGAATTATACTTAGTCAAAGAGAAAAAAAAATAATGATAAATATCATTGGATATTGGGATATTACATTTTCATAAAAATACTTAACAAAAATCTGATTACGTTTATAAAACTCAAACAAATTACATGCCAATCTTTCAAAAAAAAAATTACATGCCAATCTTATTTTGAATCCCAAAATGATTCTTTAAATTCCTGTCAGTCAGGCCCGACCACCATTATAAATATCTTGAGTTGAAACTATCGTGACCTAAACAATTCATGATCAATTCATTTTCTTAAAGATATTGCCCACAGAAAAAGATCACATATATTTTTTCTCATAGAAACATTATCAAATTACCAAAATTTGAATGGAATAAAACACTAGTTGGACTTTGAGGGCTTATATGTTGCAGATGCTTTAGGCTATAGTGGGAGGTTTGGCCCTCTTATGGAAAGAGGCAGACATAGTTACTATAATGAACTCATCAATAAACCTTATTGATGTTGAGATCAATTCTTTAACCTATAGAAGGTACAAGTTCACGAGTTTCTATGGATTACTATAATAATCTAGAAGGATGGACTCTCAAAATCCCTTTAAGTTCCTTTCTTCAAAATCTGATCTCCTATTGTGTCTTATAAGAGATCTTAATGGCATTCTATTTAATCATAAGAAAAAGAGGAAAGCTAGTTCAACCTGATTGGAGATTGATTTATTCTAGGGTAGCAATTGAATATAGTGGTTTACAAGATGTGGTTATGGCTAGTTTATTTGAGAACCTTTTCTTAACATCTAGTTCAAAAGTAAATAGTGCTACTACTAACATTTAGGATTTAGATATAGAGGAAGACAATGAAAGGTTGTTGCTACTAGTTACTAATAAAGAAGTTAGGGGTGCAGTTTTTGGTATGCAAGCTGATAAAGCTCCAAGGAATGTTGATATAAACCAAGGTATGTTTCGAGCCTATTAGGGTATTTTTAATAAAGATGTAATTCGATTTTGCCAAGGTTTTTCCAGAATAGCACTCTTTCACTTTGTGTGAATGGCACTTTAATAAATCTTATTCCCAAAAGGAATTTCATATGGAATATGATGGACTTTCGTCCTATCTCTTTGTACATAGTCAGTTATACGGTGGTAGCAAAGATCATATTAAATCATTTGAAAGGGATTTTACAAGGCCTAATTTTAGAAGTTCAAAAAGCTTTCATCCCAAAATACGTTAATTATTGATAATGTCTTATAGATTTGAACTTTCTCATTATTTAAAGAGGAAGGATAAGGGAAGGGAAGGAATCCCAACCTTGAAAGTGGACATGGCAAGGCATACGATTGCCTTGAATGGGGTTATATGTGAAAAGTGATGGAAAATTTTTGGTTTTGTTAAAAAATGGGTGGATATGGTTATGAATTATGTTATTATTGTTTAGTATGACATCATATAAAATGGCAGAGTCTTGGGGTTGATAATTTCATAACGTGGTTTATGTCAAGAAGAACTACTATCTTCTTACCATTTTAAAATGGGTGTAAAAGGGCTTAGTGCTTTGATCCTAGAGCAAGAACAAAGAGGTGTTGGCATGGTTACAAGATTGTCCTATGAGCTCCAATAATTAATCATTTGTTATATGTTGGCAAGTACTCCTTTTTTTTAGAGCAAAGGAGAATAAAGCTCGAGTTATAAAGGATGTTCTAAAGGCATATGAGTTGACTTTAGGCAAAAGGGTAAATGGACTAAAAATCCTACATTTTATTAGGCTAGAATTCTAAGGATGAAAAATGAGCTACATTTTATAATCTGTTTGGTATATTTGCTATTGAGTATCCATGTCCTTATCTCAGTCTACCATTACTAGTGCGAAGGAATAAAAGTGAGATTTTAAGAATCCATATAGAGAAGATTTGGGCTTGGATAAAATCATGGAATAACATTTCCCTTTCTAGAACAGGCAAAGAAATTCTTATAAAAACTTTTATACAAGCAGTCCCTAACTATATGATGAATGTTTTCATGTTGCCTAAAGAATTATTTGTTGAGATTGAAAATATGTTTAGTAACTTCTGATTGTGCTCTCATGATAAGGAACTTATATGGATGAGATGGGATATGTTATGCCTTCCTAAAGCTTTTAGAGGATTAGGCTTTAAAAAATTGAGAGATTTTAGTTTGTTAATGTTATTCCCAAATTCTTTGGTTGCTAATTGTTTAAGGCAAGATACTTTTGCATATGTCAATTCTTAGAAGCCTTAATAGGTATTAACATATCTTATATATGAAGAAGTATAAGAGAAGCTCAATCATGGGTAGCCATAGGTGTGAGTATGAGGATTAGGAATGGTAAAAATGTTTTTATATATGAGGACCTATGGATTTTAGATTATGAGAGTTGTTAGGTATCTTTAGAGGTATGAGATTTGGAATTTATTAGACTTTCTAGCCTAATGAATCTTGGGTTGAAGGAATGGGATAGGGGTATGGTGAGAGATTCAATCAACGAGTCTGATGCAGAATATATTTTAAAGATTCCTTTATCGATTCAAAATATTGAGGATGAGTTAACATTATTTGGTGAGAAAAGTGGTCGTTATTTTTGTTAAGAGATGTTATCATTTAATTAGAGGTATAGATGAGTTTGGTATATGGAACAAAATCTAGAAAAACAAAGTTCCTCTTAAATTTCAAAACTTTTTATAGTGAGTGTTTCCAGGCTATTTACTAATTCTAATAGTTCTTAAGAATCATCACATTCTAGTCCATGATCAATGCCATATTTTCTCACAAGGTAGGGAGACTTCGTGCCATGTCATGTTTGATTGTGTGATAGATTTAAATGTTTTACAACAATCTAACTTAGGTATGAGTTGACTTCTTGATGATATTATAGAGAAAAGTAGGCTATTAAACTCCATTAGTCCATGTTAACAAGTTTGAATCTAGAACATTTAAGCTGGTGGGTTATGATTTGCTAAAATTTATGGAACAATTTCTTTTGGAGTTTAAAGTCAAGCATACCACATATATTATGAACTATGCTAGATATATTTTGTAAGAATGGAAGGAAGCTTGGTCCTTCATCGTGATCTTATTGAGCTGTCTCATTCTCTGATGATGATGATATTCTTTAGAGTCATCCACCTTTTGAGTTGTTGAAATTAAATGTTGACGCTACTACTTTTAAAGATCAAAGGCATATTAGTGTTAACTAGGTATTAAGAGATTCTTATGGAAATATTGGAGTAGCAATATCCCAACCAAAAAATGGAAGATTCTCACCTAAGGAAGTAGAGGTATACATGTAAGAGAGGACTTAAGTTGGACTAAAGTAACTAGTTATAATGGAATTATTTTAGAGTTGGACAGTTTAGAAGTTGTTCAAGGTTTAAGATGTAACCCAATTCCAAAATCATATGGTATTGTTATTGAATATTATAAGCAAATATGTGAAACTTTTCAAGATTTGCAAATCCATTTTGTAAGACGATTTTCAAATAATATGGCTCATAATTTAGCTCAAACGACATCTTATGGTGTGGCAGTATAATCCATCAATATTATTCTTGAAGCTTTATATTGTGACTTGAATCACTAATGAAGTTGTGTGTTTTATTTTAAATAAATTTAAAAAAAGTATTCTTATTGTTGTTGTCACATTCGCCTTTATCCGCACTGCATTTGGTCTCTATAATAACACTGTGGCTGCATCTCTTTCTTTTCCATATGTTTGCTTATGAGTTAGCAGTGACTACCATTAGGATGATATATTTTTATTTCATTACTTTATATGAAGTTGTATTTTCTTTTCTATGTTATTTTTTCTTTCTTAGCAAAAATTTTGTTTTATCTTCTAATTTATGAAAATATTATTATTTTTTTTTTAATTTTAGAAGAGATTTGTGTATTATTCTGTTTCAGATGCTCATAAAAAGGGTAATAATTTATTACATTATTCCACTATTACAATTACAACTTTTGAAAACTACCTACGTGATAATTGGGATTTTATAAGATCTACAAATTAATTTACTTTTATTAGGTTAGTTGATAAAGAAAATGATAGTCTCACGTTAATTATGAGACTGAGACATCCATATATATTTTGATAATGTGTAATAGAAATGACAATACTGTACATGTATATAAATAGAATTGCAAAGTAATAATATATCTCATATTCCCCCCTCAATCTAAGTGTAGTGAAACAACACCCAGATTGTTTCTCAATTTGTTGAATCTTACAGTGGACAAACCCTTTATAAAAAAATCTACAAATTAATGTTCACTAAAAATATTGATGCAATTCTGCCGCAATGCCCTCAAGTGCATGAAGTCGTATCAAGTAGAATAACTGGTGAATGTTGATATCGTTCTCCCAAAGGATTGGATGATTTACTTAATCAAACATTAGCTTAATCACCTGCACTATTATCTTGCTCACAACTGATTATTTGGATAATGATTAAAAACTAAAATAAATTAAACTTTAAAACAAAAATTGATAGCTACCAGAAAATAAACACAAAGACAAGATTTAATGAGAGAATGTCTACTTAGACTTTGACTCGTATTTGACTGTTTTGAATTGAAAATCAACAACTCAATGAAAATCCAAGATAATCAACAAGTGGGTTTTCACACAAAAGGTAAGTTTGAGTCTTTCTCAAGCAAACAAACCCTAATTCTTAAGTAAGGGTTAGAATTCTCTTCTCACAACCAATCAAATAGGAACAACATTAAGAACAAGTGAAATTAGAACATAACCCTAGGCGTCCATACTTCTATCTTTAGCAAGCATAGAAAATCCAATTGATTATGAGTGTTCAAAACCAAAACTTTTTATCTTTAGAAAAGAATAAGCAATAAATAATCATCAATAAGCGTGCATTGAAATTGGAAAGTGTATCAATATTAATCAAAATCAACACTTGAAGAAAACCTAAACATTCATTGAGGAAAAGAGTTAATTAATCCATACAAATATCAAATACTCATCTAATCTAGGTAGACTAGATGAGTTTAGTTCATAACTACCATATGATTACAATTGAAAATACAAGAGAAAAAGAAAAGAGTTAAGAATTCCATATGATTTCTTAACATCTATACCTAAACCCTATCTATTCTTATTGAATCTTAAGGAAAAGGTTGATGAAATCTTGATATTGATCTTGTAATCTCTCTTGAACCTTAATTCTTGATGTGTTTTTTCTCAGAAAATTAGCTCTCCTAGGGTTCTAACCTAAGAAAACTCAAACAGTAAAAAAGTCTCCATCTTTCTGCAACTTTCTGGCTTTTATAGTGCTGAAAAATAGAGGGTCACGGGCAATACTCACGGGCATGAAGATTTCCCCTAAGCCACTTGCTGCTCACTAGACTGAAATTATATTGTGTCTACTGGGTGTATGACAAACTTTTTCGCTAATTGGATGCTTAGGTGTGTTGGTTTGAGCTTACCTAATCCCAAAGTCTTAAAGACTTGGTAGAGTATCACACTCACACTTGCCCCAAGATTGGTTAAAGCACTATCAATATGTAAATTTCTAAAAGAACAAGGGATAATGAAACTCTCTGGATCTTTCAAATTCTCCGATAGGTTGCGGAGATTGGTAGAGCTTTCCTCTGACAATTGTACTATTGATACCTCCTTAAGCTTGCCCTTCTTTATAAGCAAGTCCTTCAAGAACCTTGCGTACTTTTGCATCTATAAAAGAGCTTCCACCAAAGGGTTATTAATATGTAATTTCTTGAAAAGTGATAGAAATTTACCATAGTCAGGATCCAATGCATTTTGCCTAAGCCTCGCCGGATAGGGCACTTGAGGCTTGTACTCTAGAACTGAAGATTTAGGTCTATCCACCTTCTTCTCTTCATCTTTCTCTTCTTATCTCACCTCTCTTTCACCTTCATCACCATTTCTCTCATTTTCTTTCTCTACTCCACTCTCCACTTGGATCATCACACTTAGCTTTTTAAGCTCTTTCAAATTCTTTCCACTTCTAAGAGTGACGGCTTTAAGTTCCGCCCTAGGTTTTGCCTCCATATTGCTAGGCAATGTACCCAGTTTCCTTTCACTCAGCATTTTAGTGATCTGACCCACTTGGGTCTCAAGATTTTATAGTGCGGCTTGGGTGTTCCTGTTGATAACAGCTTACTCTTGAAACTTTGTGGTGGTGGTTTGAACAAACTTTTCCACCATCAACTCAAAGTCATTTTTCTTTGGTTGAGATGCTTGTTGTTGCATGGGGGGCTTTGATTGAAATCTGGGTAAAGGAGCCCTCTACTCATTGTTGTTCCTCCAAGAAAATTTTAGGTAATCTCTCCACCCTAGACTGAAAGTGTTTGAATAGGGGTTGTGTCCTTCCCTTTGGATTTCTCCCATAAAGCTCACTTGCTCCTACAATTCACATACTCCCTTTACATTT
>CAOJBK011345325.1:0-11390 GCA_948294925.1 Codiaeum variegatum | reverse complement strand
TTAATAAGTAAAATCATTAAGAACATGAGAGAAAATAATGTATAATTTGCTAGTTATCACGTTGGTAATGTGTATGTGGTAAATTTAAATGCTTGGAATATAAAAGATGAATGCTTACTTTCTATTGAAAATAATAGTTGGTTATGGCATAGACATCTAGGGCATATCAATACGCAACAGATTGCTAAGTTGATTAGCAAAGATCCGGACAGTGGCCTGCCTAAAATAAAATTTGAAAAGGACCAAGTGTGTGTTACTTACCAGAAAGGTAAACAAGTCAGGTCCTCGTTTAAGGCAAAATCAATAATTTCCACCACTAGGCCACTTGAACTCTTACACTTTGATCTTTTTAGGCCTATATCACCTAGTAATCTAAATGGAAAGATATAGCATGTCTCACGGGAGAACCTTAGGAGGAGGTAGTGAGTAACAATAAGGGTAAAGCAATTGCTTAAAGTAAAGAAACACCAGAGTTTGTGTTTTACAATGGCTAGAAGTAGTGGGATGAAGAAGATGGGATGATGGCATAAATAAGAGCTAATTTGATACTCATTAACGCAATCATTGCCAATTATAATATACAAAGAATATTGGTAGATAATGGGAGTTCAGCTAACTTATTGTCTTATGAAGCTTACCAAAAGATGGCGATAAAGGACTATGAAAGAGCTAAGAAACCCATTCAAAACACTAGACAAGACTGAAATACCTACATCCAAATACATTAGATTTCTCTTCACCATAGGGGTAGCTTCGAAGAGTGTAACGGTGATGGCGCTCTTCATAGTGGTAAAGATACCAATGGCTTACAATGTCTTAATAGGAAAACCATTGATCCATGACCTAGATGCAGACACTAGCATTCAGAAGGGAAGAGTGAAAGTTCCTTTACCATATGGAACTAAACTTTGTATGTATAGAACCCATAAGCAAGAATCTAAGATAGATTTCACTCGGAAGAGGAAGAGTATGGTGTGCATCCAGACAGAGGAAGTATGTATGGTCTAAGAAGAGGTGAAGGTAGAAGAGGGTCAAAAATACCAAATTATGAGAAAACTGGAATCATTTCCTATAGAAGAAGAAGAAAGGTTGAAAAGGTGCTTAAGGGTCAACGAAGAGCTAACAAAGAAAACCGAAGCAAAAGGGTTCTTGGTGAGTGATAAGAAGACCTTCATATGGGATTCCTCAAAGACTATAGGGATTAATCCGGAAGTGATGACCTATAAGCTACATGTAGATCCATCTTTTAGGCGAATAAAGCAGAAGAAGAGATGTCTTGGGGTGCAGAGCCAAGCGGTAATTGATGAAGAAGTGACCAAGTTAATGGAAGTTGGGTTCATTAGGGAAGTCCAATACCTGGAATGGCTAGAAAATGTTGTTTTGATGAAGAAAGAAAATGAGAGTTATCAAATATACATAGACTTCACCTTAACAAGGCATGTTCGAAAGACTCCTACCCACTTCCAATGATTGAAAAGTTAGTGGTTTCCATAGCTGTGTATAAGTACCTCTCCTCCCTTAATGCTAAATAAGGTTATCACCAAATTAGGATGGACCCCAAAGATGAAGAGAATACCACCTTTATTACAAAGAAAGACACTTATTTCTATACATCCATGCCCTTTGGACTCAAAATGCGGGTGACTTATCAGAGGTTGGTCAATAGGATCTTTAAGGATCAATTAGGGAGGAACTTAGAAGTGTATGTGGATGACATGATAGTGAAGAGCAGAAGATTTAAAGAACATATCGAAGATTTTGGGAAAATCTTTGAAGTGATGAATTAGTATGGGATGAAGCTAGACCCGGAGAAATGTGCCTTATTCATTCAGAGGGCAAGTTTCTTGGCCACTAGGTGAATGAGAAGGGAATTGAGCCAAATTCAGAAAAACTGCAAGCTATCCTAGAAATGCCAGCCCCAAGAAATTTGAAAGAAGTACAAAAGCTAATAGGGAGATTAGTAGCTCTTAACAGGTTTATGTCGAAGGTGGCAGAAAAGTATTTACTATTTTTCAGAAAGTTGGGGAAGAATGTGGTCTTTGAGTGGACCGAAGATTGCCAAAAAGCCTTTGAGGAACTTAAATCCTACCTAAGTTTAGAACAGGTGTTGAGTATACCATTTTCGGGGGGAAAAGGTGTTCATTTACCTTTCAACATCTACATATGCTATTAGAGCTCGTGTTAATAAGAGAGGAAGAAGGAGTTTAGAAGCCAATCTACTACTTCCGTAAAGTTCTACAATGACCCAAACTTAATTACTCTCCTATTGAAAAATTTTCTTACACTCTTCTCTTATTACGCAGGAAATTCAAGGTGCATATCCAAGCTCATCAAGGGGTAGTAATGACAGACAAGCCCCTATAAAAAAAACCCTACATAAACTAGAAACTTTGGGTAGAATGTCATGCTGGTTTATAGAGCTTGGAAAATATACCTTACGATATTATCCTCGAGCGGAAATAAAAGCTCAAGCATTAACAGACTTTATTTCAGAATCTCATTCTCGGAGGAAAGCAAAGTGGAAACTTTTGAGCAAAGGAGCGAAGGGGAGATAGACTTAGCAACTATTTGTGAGCTCTGTGTTGATTGGGCGAGCACACAAAATGCCAGTGGAATTGGAATAGTCCTTCGAAGTGGAACTGGAGTCCTCTTAGAATATTCCTTGAAGCTGGATTTTCCCACCATGAACAACACAGCAAAATATGAAGTCTTAGTGCAGAGGCTCAAGTTGGCCAATTTTCTGATGGTGGAAAAGCTATGCATTTGCACTGACTCCCAATTGGTATTGGGCCATGTAGATGGGATATTCGAAGTAAGGAAAGAGGAGATGGAAAAATATTTGGCAATAGTAAAAAAAAAAGCATATCCAAAAATGGAAGAAAGAGGGGGTAAAAGTGGAGTATAGGAAGGTCTTGAGGCTTCAAAATTGCCAAGCAGACATCCTAAGAAAGTTGACGACAACACACCCCTTTGGATACCCTGATAAAGTTTTCATAGGAACCTTTATGGCCTCCAGTATTTATGAAGGAAAAGAGGTCCTGGAAGTCAAAGTGGAAAAACCATGCTGGATCGAGCCAATCAAAGCCTATTTAGAGAAAGGTGAGCTACCACATGATCCGAAGGAGGCGAAGAGAATCAAATGGTGTAGTTCTTATTTATCCATTCACCACAACACTCTGTACAAGAGAGCATACTCGCTTCCTTGGCTCAAATCTCTAAGACCAATCTAACTGAAGTATGTCCTTCGAGAGATCCATAAGGGATCATGTGGGATGTATATAGGGGGAAAGGCTTTAGCAGCTAAGGCACTGAGACAAGAGTATTATTGGCTGACTATGAAAGTACACGTGAGATCTCTAGTGAGGAATTGTCCCTCATATTAGAAATTTGTAAACTTGATGAAGACTCTAGAAACAGAACAAGTCCTCATTTATAGCTCCTCGCCCTTCACCAAATGGGGGATCAACATTGTTGGCCCATTCTCAATGGTCCTAGGGAAAAAGAAGTTCTTAGTAGTAGCAATCAAATACTTCATCAAGTGGGTCAAAGCTGAGCCTTTGGCAACTATCACCATAGATAACATAATTAAGTTCATTTGGAAGAATATTATCTGTAAGTTTGGTATTCCCTATCAACTTATCAGTGACAATGGAAAGCAATTTGAAAATGCGAAGATAAGAAACTTCTGCAAGGGGCTGAACATCAAGCAACACTTCTCCTTTGTGGCTCATCCTCAGACAAATTGGTAAACAGACCTATCCTCCGAGGACTCAAGCGAAGATTGGAAGGTTATAGAAAGGATTGGGTTAAAGATCTCCACCATGTTCTATGGGCCTATCAAACCACTCGAAGAGAACCTATAGGAGAAACTCCCTTTGCCTTGACCTCTGGCACCAAAGCAGTGATCCTTATCGACATAGGCCTGCCAAGTGGAAGAGTCTTCTACTGTGATGATGAAGAAAATGGAAAACTATGAAGGATTGATATAGATATGCTAGAAAAGTTGACAAAAGAGATAATCATTCGAATAACAGCATACAAGAATAGGGTAACTAATTATTTCAACAAGAAGGTTAAGGCAAGGAAGTTCAACGTAGGAAGCTTAGTCATTAGAAGTCTCAAAGCCACTAGTTGAAGAGAAGGAGTGGGTAAGCTAGCTCCAATATAAGAAGGTCCCTTTATGGTTTAGCAAGTCATAGAGCCTGGTGCCTATAAGTTACAAACTCTAAAAGATGTAGATCTACCACACATATGGAAAGTATAACATTTGAAAATGTTCTACCAATAAAAGAGATTAGTGAAATACAACCTTCTAAGTCTATTTTTGTACATGCTTTAACTTTAATAATAATACACGCTTGACAGGAAAAAGCCCTTCCAAGGTAGGCAAACATGTTCTTGATGAAGAACATAAGACTGTTTGATAGGCAAAAGTCCTTCCAAAAGAGGCGAACACGTTCTTGATGAAGAACATAAGACCTGTTTGATAGGCAAAAGTCCTTCCAAGGGAGGAAAACAAGTTCTTGATGAAGAAAATAAGACCTTCTTGCCAGGCAAAAGTCCTTCCAAAGGTGGCACCTAATGGGAATGAGGAACTCATAACCACCATCAAAGGGCCAAAGCCGCCTTAAAAGGGAGGAAAGATAATCCTAAAGCGAAGAGTCCTCAAATCAGGAAAAATTCATGACTCCCCATGAACCTTGAAGTTTGTCTCAGAAAGGATAAAAGAAATATGCTTCTTAGACAAAAACCTTCACTTTGAACAAAAAAACAAAACATAACAAAGCAGAAAAATCCTTCAAGAGTCAAAGGATGTAAGTCCCTAAGGATAACAACCTCATGTCTAATAATTGAATGTAAAACAAAGAACCTTCAAATAAGCTTGAAACAACATAAAGAAAAGTTAAAAATAACAATCGAAGATAGAAAAATCATAAAATTTTTCTTGTATTTCATCTTGAAAAACTACACGTACAAAACTATAATAGAATACAAGAAAAATATATAAAAATATATAAAAATTACTGTGGAAAGACTATTGTTGTGGATTTTCAGTCTCTTCGTCAACCTTTAAAGCTCCACTGAGATCCTCATTGGAGGAACTTGAGAGATCCTTATCCTTGTTTGCATCAAAGGTGGGCAAAGCAGGAGGAGCGAGCTGGTAAGATACTCGTCGAGGAGAGGAACATTCACCTTCTTAGGCTAGTAAGTCTTGAAAGTGTCGACTATCTCAAGAAACTTCTCAACCACTTTTTTGATAGTCTTATTGTGTCGAAGAACACTGTAAAGAACTTCTTTCTTCTTTATATACTTCTACAGCCAGTTAGAGGTGAAGAAGTCATTGATTTCCTGATGAATCCCCTTAGCATGCCTATTAGCATGGCTCGTTAGAGACTTACAAATCTTTTGGGAGATATAAAGATATTTTTAAAGATGGGCCTTATCATCCTTGAGGGTATGGTTTTGCTCCTTTAAGGTCATAGCCTGCTGATTCAAAGGATCGAAAAGCTCCTTTTTCCCCTTGAGCTGCCTTCGAAGCTTGTCAGATTCCTTCAAAGCTTTATCTATCTCCCCAATAGCAAGATCCTTCTCAGAGAAAATGCTGTTAAGAGTTGAGGTAAACTTGGCCAGCATCGCCTTACTACTTCAAAGCTCTTGATCTCGTTCAGCCAAAGTCTTCCTTAGGTTCTCACTCTCTAAGTCATGAAGGACTAACACAGCCTCTGCTTCCTTATGGTAAAAAAGGATAACCTTTGCAGCCTCTTGATAAGATCTCACCTTTGAAGTAGCGTTCTACAAAAGAGAGCGAAATTAATAAAATAAAAAAAACATAGAATAGGAAATCTTAGAAGGATGGAAATAAAGGTTACCTCAAAGAGAGAGAGGAGGCCAGATCCTTTAGATAGGATTCCCTTAGCAATAGAGACGTTCATCCTGTCCTTGAAAAACTCCCCATTAAGCTGTTAGGAAGAGTTTGGGAGAAGGGGAGGGGGGGATAGAGGTTGAATATTGAAGGATTTGGGATCCAACCAAGGCCAGCCTCTTCACTGAATGTTGGGGTTGATCACCTGACCTTCGAGCCTCCTCATCTCTGCTTGAGTGATCTTCCTCTCTTGGGATAGTCGAAGTCCCTATCCCATCCTGAGGAATAGGCTGAGCAGCAAGGGAAGGTTGTCCAATAATTTCCTAGTTAGCTAACTCCACACTATAGCATGAGTTGAAGAGATCCTCGGCCTAACTGTTGAAGGTGGGAGCAGCCAACTATTAGTTATCCCTGTGAACAAGAGTAGGCGGGTTTTCGATATCAAGATTCTCGGTAAGGAAATCCAACTCCCCAAAATGAGACCTCGAAGTATCTTCATCATTATCTACTTCAACGACCTATGAAAAACAAAAATGAAATATAGGTTCAATGACTAAGGTACATCGAAGTCAAATGAGAGAGTAAAAAGAGTAAAAATCACCTACGTAGGTTCCTGAGGGGCAATAATGGTAGCGCCTTCGATCCTCTGAGGTGGACGAAGAGCTAAAATAACTTATGAGGATGAAGCAATCCCTATTGTGGGATGAGACAAAGATGCCTCACTTGCTTGAATGCTTTTAACATCCTACAAGGAGAATAAAAATTAGAAAACAAGTGAAAATTTTGAAGTGTAAAAATGGAGAAGTAACTACCTTAGTTGTCAAAGGTAAAGCTGTAACTCTTTTAGTAGCTAAAGGAGTAATGGGAGCAGAGGCTCTGCCCAACTGGGGAACATTCCCCTTAATGACTTCTCCCTTTAATGAAGCTATACAAATAAACTTAAATTCAGTAAAGCAGAAAAGTAACAAAGGAAAATAGTCAATATATATACGAATAACTGAACTTACCAATCCTTCGCAAAGGTCTCCTAGTGGAGTATTTGATCTTCCTCCTTCCCTGCCATCAGGGTAAATCACTCAAAGGGGTTCAGCCTTAACAGGAGAAGCATCCCTAGTAGACTGCTTAGCCTGTCAAGACTTACCCAACCTCTCGAGAGTCTGATACACCCTCCGATGGCCAAAAGAAGTGTCAGAAGAAGAACAAGATGAGGGTGAAGTGTTAGGAGAAGAAGAAGAGGATAAGGAGATAGGTTTACCTAGAGTGGAACCCTATCCAAATGCATGTGAAGAAGAAGGGGCTAAAGGTCCAACTCCATCAACATGAGAAGATAAAGGAGTAGCAAACTCCTTCCCCAAGAAAGCTTTGACAACAAACTCTTCCTTTTCATAAATATGGTTATAAAGTTCTGTTACCCTATCCTTGGGAAAAGGAAGAATATAGTTGTTATAGAATCTTTGAAGAAGCTCGTTGAACTCTCCCTCATCTTTAGATAGCAACTTCATGGCGTCTGGAACCTTTCGGAATACCTCATGGAATCGAGACATCTGGACAGTCTTATCCTCGAATTTGATGCATTGGACATTTTAATCATAATTCCCCCTCTTCTCGAAGCTAAATAAATGCTTGAAGGTCATTGAGGGAGCTGGAGCAGGTGCTCCAAGGGGAGTGAAAATAGGTGCTTAAGCTGGAACAGAAGGGAGACAGGTGATATTTTGTGTGGGATTAGGATGAGTCTACTTATGTGACCTAATCCTAGACCTCTTCACCATAAAAGGATGATCCTCATCTTCTTCAACAATGTTAGGCTCCGACACAGACCTCTTTGAACCATTAGTAGGAGAAGGAAAAATAAGGGGCCTAGTGCTATTTGGGACCAGAGCGAGAACCCCCTATGATGATCCAGGGTGCTAGAAAGCAAAGAGGAGGATCGACCGATATCCTAATCCCCATGATGCCAGGACAAGGAGGCTCTGAGAGATAACACACTAGATAAGGAAAGTCCTCCACATAAAGCCGGAGAAGCTGGACGATAAGCTAAATCTTCTTGTCAGCTCTGGCATAAAGCTCCCCCGAATAGTCGCAACAAATGGGAATCATTCACGCAAGATTCAGCTTTGCTACCCTCTCAATATCTTCGCCAGAAATCCCTAGCTTAATGAAGAGATCCACATTCACAAGTTTTACAGGCTCCTCTAGAAATAAGGTAGAACAAAGTTTAGACTAGAAATCAACTTTCAAAAGAAAGATAGGACAATAAAGAGAAAGAAAGAGATGCTTACCATTAGATCCTCGAGGTGGTAAGGAATGGTGGTATTTCCATCCTTATCTGGAAGGAGCCTACTTTGCCAAAGCCGAATGTTATTAACGAGCCTCCTCGAACTGATCAAGAGAAAACGATGATCCAAATCTTCATTTGAAATATTGAGATTTGCAAATAGCTTATTGGATTAATAGTAATTGCCATTGAAGCCAAAGCCTCCTTCGGTTAGGCCAACGTACTTGATTCCAAAATTCCGACTCTTTCAATTGTCGGCTTTGCTAGGCTTCACAACAAAAAGCCTTCTATTGGGCCTTCTAAGGACATAAAAATCCCTATATAACCCTGGCTAGACACAAACTAATAAAAGAGCTAGAAGAGTTTTACCGAAAGGTTCAAAATACCTAAGTAAAAGCACAAAACCTCAAAATAGTGGATGTCTATAATGGAGTTAGGTATAAGAGTGAAAGGAATTACATTAAAATGGTTTGAAACCTTTACGAAGAAAGGTAAAGGAGGAAAAAGAAGACCATAGTGCATATGGTAAAAAAAGTAAACATAATATCTAGGATTGATTACCACAGAAATATCAAGATTGTGGTTGAAAAGGCGATCGACGCTAGATGGGTAGAGGAAGGTGGCTATCTCAAAAATATAGTGGAGGTTTCACCTGAAATGAGCCCAATTTACCTCGGCTATGGGTGTCATACTCCTCTAAGAGGAAGCAAGAGCCCGATCGACGAATTCGGCCATGTTAGCATAAGAGGTCCTATCGACCTGTTAGTGGTGAGTGCAAGCCATTTTGAAGAAAGGATGCACGAAAAAGAAAGAAGAAGATGAGGAAAAAGGAAGACAAGAGAAATAGCAGGGACATTTTTGAGAAACGAAAGCAAATAAAAGAAAATGAAAGGGAAAGAGCTTGAAATATGAGGGTTTATATAATCCTTTTAAAAGACCCTTCAAATTCCTGACTGTTACGAACAGATGATGACACGTGGCGAGCAATTTTTAATGATGTGGTAGACACGTGGCAAAGGATTCTCCATGAAGAATGGATTTTGTACCTTGGACACATAGAAGGTCAAAGACACTTAAGCTTGCTCAAAATTACAAAATAATATAGCGAAGGGAGAGAAAACACTAAACCTCTCCAAATCAACCACATAATAGAAATGAAACATTGAAAAGATTAAAAAGGTTGACCTCACTCTAGCACAGAAGAAAGAGTTCTTCAGAATGCTTTACATTCGTTAACCAAACGAAACTAAAATGAATCCTAAGAGTAGGGCCAAAAACACCTAAAAGGAACAAAGCTTCAAAAATTATTACAGAAGTGGAAAATTGTTACGGACATTCAAAATTCAAAAAAGAAATGGTGAGTTCAACACTAGCCTTGCCAAAAAGATCGCGAAGGCCTTGGGGACTCTAGAATGAAAGATTTGTTCAGCTGAAAGCTCAAATCAAGGGCCTTTTGACCACATATGAACAAAGGGGGCCTCTGATACGGATCTAGTTTAAACACAAAAGGCCTAAAATCCTATAAACCATGTAAAGATGGCCCAAGAAGGCCCACGATAAGCCCAATCTCAGAGCCTTAATAAGGGCTCTTTGGTACGAACCATGCCAAAAAGAACCTTTAGACATGGATCAATGCACAGAACCATGAGAATATTCCTTCGAACATATGGAGAAATTCAATGCAAGGACCACTGAATGGGCTAATTACTCTATGACATATGGCACCACTCATATGGAGACAAGTGTTCTCCTTGAGAATCTAACAATCACTATAAATAATCTATTATAGCACACATTTCAAGATATGTTACACTATCTATATAACTCCAAAAATCTTAATTTGTTCTAAGGGATCCCAAGAGTCTAAGGCATTGTTCAACCCATTTTTTACTTGAGCGTCGGAAGGTCTTTGTCAGGCTCAAGGCTTGGCCCTCTAAGCTCACATTTGTTTATTAGTGCAGGCTAATCCATTCCAAAATCAATCCCATCCAATTCATAGTTAAGGAGATCAGAGGTTATTAGGTTCAAGGCCTATCACACTTAATTAGTGGATTTTAGTTATTCGGCAAGCCTACTAAACTTGCATGAGATGAGCTTTTAACCATTGTGTCATCAGTTTGTAATCTTCGGAAAAAACTAATTTGAAGTGTGGTATTTAATATTTATAGCTTTTCTTTACTAAAATAAAGTTGTGATATTCCTTTAACTCTTGCATGGATAGAAAAAAGTTGATGAAACACACTTTTAAAGGGTGGACTATATAAAATTAAGGACAAATGGCATTCTTGCTTTGTATCTAAATAGCTATGACTATAAGGTGGCATATGCAAGTAGATTTGACATTTTAATATATATACAACATTTTAATATATATAATTAGGCAAGTCATTTGACTTGAGTACTCTTTTTTTTTTCCAAATGACTTGAGTACCTTAACTAATATATATGCAACATTTTAATATTATACCATCCATCTTGATTCGATAATTAAACTCAACTCAACAACTCAACAAATCTTTAATCCCAAGTTAATGAGGGTCACCTATATGGATTCGTTTTCTCTACTCGGGGCGATCATGAACAATATTATCAGAAATGTTTAAGAACTCAAGATCATGTTGAATGACTCTACTCCAAGTAAGCTTAGGTCTACCCCTCCCTTTTTTACCCACATCTACTCTAAGGTGTTCTAATTTTCTAACCGGTTCATCTAAAGGTCTACAACGCACATGCCCGAACCATCATAATCTCCCTTCTCTCAACTTGTCTTCTATAGGGGCAACTCCGACTTTATTCCTGATATACTCATTATGAACTCTATCCATTCTAATATGGCCGCACATCCATGTTAGCATCCTCATTTCCACCACACTAAGTTTAGAGACTTATTGTGCTCTTATAGCCCAACACCCACTCCCATACATCATGGCAGGTCTCACCGCAGTGCGATAAAATTTTCCTTTTAGTTTATGTGGAATCTTTCGATCACATAATACTCCGGAAGCACTCCTCCATTTCATCTATCCTGCTTTGATCCAATGAGCAACATCCCCCTCACAATCTCCATCCTTTTGCAAGATAGATCCTAAGTATCTGAAATGTGTGCTTTTAGATATGGCAACGCCTTCTAAGCACACGTCCATCTGCTCCTTCCTATTACCTTCACTAAATTTACAATGCATATACCAGTCTTCTTCCGTCTAATTTTGAAGCCTTTCGTCTCCAATGCACTTCTCCATTGCTCTAGCTTCC
>CAOJBK011345190.1:0-10896 GCA_948294925.1 Codiaeum variegatum | reverse complement strand
TTTAAAAATAAATTATTTAAGATATTATTTTACAAATTGATAATGTTATTTATATAATAAAAATTATATATTTTTTTTATTTTTATTTTTAAATTATGAATTAAATACCCAATTTTATAATATTTGTATATGTCTCTATAATAAACAAACCGTCCCCATTCTGGAGTGAGAAAAGAAAGTGGTAGTAGATGATGACTGATTCCTCTGTGAGAGATCCTATCAACTCATTCCTTGCCATCCTTACTGGAGCTAATAAGAAGGGGGGTACTTGTTTCTGTGGCCTTGCTGCTGCTGCCCAATCTGCCTAAGGCTAGATTCCATCTTTCCTGTTGGAATCTATTCATCATAACCATTATTTGATCAATTTACCTCCGCTTGCCCATGACTAGACCTAGCTAGGCCTAAAGAAAAATACAGAACGGAAATACATAAAAATATATTATGTCAATGGCTAGATAGAGCTTTAAGTAAATAAATGTCGCAAATCCAGCACACTCCAAGTCCAATTATGGACTAGAATTCAAAAACAAAGATTCGGTGAATCTTGTTTTTTCTCTAAAAAGTAATTAAGAAAAATAAATACACATAGATTTGATTAAATGATTTCTTAATTAAATCGATCATCAAACATTTCAAGAATTTTATCTAGACCTGAACATGATTGGTCCAAGTCAGAGAGAGCATTTTCTTTTTTTTTTTTTTAATTCCTTACATTCTCTGACAATTTAACTATCAAATCCTGCTTTTACATTAAAAATTTGCAAACACACTTTAATCCAAACAAAATTATTGGATAAAGTAGAAAATAACAAATGTTGTAGATCATAATTGCTTTACGGCTCCACCAAACTAAAGTACCTTAAAGCAAGGACCAAGAACAAAATTGAGACACCAAATATTATAAAAATTAACAGAGAGTGGCTTTTTTCAATTTTCTAAATTTTAAATTCTCAAACCTTTTTGACCACCTTAGTCCAAGATCTTCCCTTTCATTTCCTGTTCAGTGAAACAAACAACAAATACTTTGATCACATGATTTCCTGCTTTACTTGCTTTTGATCCAAAACACTTTCACTTTCCAATATAAAATCAAAATCAAAGAAAGCCCTAAAATATATTCCCATTCCCTACATTTGGATTTTAACTAAGATCTTAAATTCCCCCCTTCTTTACAAAATATAGGAACATCCAAATATATATATTTATATATATAGCCCAACAAAATTACTAAAATCCATTAAATAATGTTCACTAAGGCCATATATAAAGACATTTTTATATATAATTCTCTGTTGATCCCAACTTTCCCATTTCCAATGGCAAGCTTTGCTCTCCTTGTGTATGAAATGGTTTCAAATTCTATGCCTATGGCTCTTTTCTTCAGCTATAGCAAGAAGTCTTGAGACACCCTGAGTCCACATATCATATTCCCTCTGATTCAAGCACTCGAATTCAACAACTCCTCGTAATACCGTCTTCAACCCGAAGTATCGGCGGTTCCCGCCACCCTCGAGTAAGTGGCGGCCTGGCCAGGCAGGAATATCTTTAATCACCTCCAACACAACATCTGTAAAATTTCAAAAAGGGATGTAAATTAAGGTTTAAAGATAATCTCTTTTGATCTTTTAGACCTTAGTGCCATTTGAACTTTCTCAAATCCCCAAATGGAAGAAGACCCACACCTACATTTCTGTTTTTTCACATTAAGGAAGAAAAGACAAAAGCAATGATTCTTACTCTTTTTCTTTTTTGTTATGGTCCCAGCAACGTGTCTGCTCTTCATCTTCAACATAACCTTCACAAAAAGAAGTTTAAAAAGTTAAAGGTGGTTTGGGAAGAAGAAAGCAAAGCAGTAAGATCCATTTATTACATCATAATGATCAAAAGAGCTTTAAATTTTGTCATAATCCTTTTCTCATCATCAGAAACACATTCACACTCATCATACCCAAATAATTAAAACATGATTTGATATTTACTAACTATCCATTTGAATGGTTTTGGATAATTATACCTGATTCATTTTGTTGATGTAAACAGAAACTATTTTCCAGTGAAGATCACCTGGCATTAACCACAACAAGATTTTCATTATTCTCTTTAACCACTAACCATCTTTATTCCAAAATTTTCACAAACAATTCAAATTTTGCATCATATAAACTTATACAGTTGTTATTAATATATCTAATCAATTAATTCAAAAACATTCTAATTTACCGTAATGGCAAAATATATATAAATAATTTGCTCACAAAACAGACGTCTTGCTGACAACAAATAATACTTCACATGATAACACAAATCACGAAAAGAATGTTGCCGCAAGCAAATCCAAACCCAAGAAAATTCGTGAACATTCAAAAAAGTTGTTTAACAACAGAACTGGACAATTGTAATAAATTATAACAGAACGTAGTGAAACTCGAGTTTGTTCTGATTAGTCAACAAAATTTCCAACATATTCCAGCTAAATGACAATGAATTTGAGACCTCACTTTAAATTAATTTCTAAAATAAGCTTTTATTCTAAGGAAAACATTTGAAACACATCAATTGCAATAATTAAAACCAGGAGTAATTACCTTTGCGGGTGCGCTTGAGGAGCTCGCAACCTCTGGCTAGCAATTCTCTACTACAGATGCCTAGGAAATTCTCTTCAGGCACAAGCTCACCACTGAAACTACTATTGCTACCATGTCCACCACCAACATTCAAACCCTTATCCACAGTAATAACTGCTGCTACATTCCATACCTCCTTCAATGCCCTGGCCTTCAATGTTGCCGCTCCACGTAAAGCTGCAAAAATACCCAAATTAAATACATAAACCAAATTCCATTATTGCAGACTATAATTTATCATTGTTTGGTGATCAATAAACATACCAGTAGCTGCAGCAGCAGTTAATGTCATTATATCACCCGGCGACCGAACATTTACAGCAGAGCTAACAACAGAGGCCAAATGGTCACGTTCTGCTCCCATGGCCTCTGCAGCCTCCACACATTGTGCTGCTACCAGTGTTGCAGCAGACGCCACTGCCATGTCTGTTTTCGCCATTTGCTCATCTTTCCCATTCCCAGATGAAGCTGCCGTGGCGGCAGCGATTGCAGCAACAGCCGAAGCAACGCCAGCGACGGATATTGCAGCGTGGAGTTGGGCATTATGGGCTCTGGTTTCCTCTTTTTTCTTCTCCTTTCTATCCTTCAACCACCGACCAACAGTCTTACCGCCTCCACCTCCAGCAGCGATAAGGGTGGCGCCTGGAGTGGCAGAGGGAGTTCGGAATTGTGTATTGATGCTGTTATTTGGACGGCAATACTGAAAAAAAAAAAAAAAAAAAAGAAACAATTGATGTGGTAGAATGGCAAAAACAGTAATAATATCGAAATAGATGGATGAATTGAAATTAAATTTTGTTAAGAGGATTCAAAAGTCATTAATGCCCCTGTCCTCTCTGTAATTGTAACAAAATTGGCAGAGAAAGCAAATATTTTACACCGAATCAGAGGAAAAGAACACAGAATATATATCAGGTACGAATTGGTTAGTTTCTGTTTGTTTGTTTTTCCTTATTTTACTTTCAAATTCCTCTCCCCTTGAACTTTGACAAGGTTATACAGGTAATTACAAAATTCACACCAAACAAATAAATATTTTACTCTGAATTTTCGGTAGAAAAAAAGTGGGGGAAATCAATTTTCTTTCAACCAAAGTAAAGTATCTTTGGTCAGTTTTTTATAGATAAAATCCAAGAAAGCGAAATGAAACGAAATATGCAATAATTGAATCTGAGGGTAATTACAGACAAAATTGGTAAAAGAGAGAGTCCGGAAAATGTTTTCTTTTGGTATGAAATGGGTCACAGTAATCGTGCTGCGTTGTAGCCAAAAACAAACAAATACAGACATAAATTAGAATCTTATCGAAACTAAATATTAAAAACCCAACAACAGTCAATTCTAAAGTTGTACCTTGACGTCGTCGATCTCCGAAGGAGACACAGGCGGGCTGTCGGTTAAAGATCCATTAAGAGGGCCACTGCTGTGTGAGAGCCTCCCTGATGTGCGCGGTGATACCTCCTGCTGCATCACAAATTTCACCATTTTTTTTTATTGATGGAAAAGAGAAATTTTTAAAAAAATTAGAGAACCATAATACCCAGATTAAGTGTTGAACAATTTTAATAACACTAATTTGATTTTATCGGAAAAATAAAGTGGTTGTCTTCTTGAAACTTGAAGTGAAATTTATTTTTTTTAACCACTTTGATTTCTCCGAGAAAAAAAAAACAATTTTCTTTTGCTTTACAACACATTTTAAGAGAAAATTTGCAGGGAAAAAATCCAAAATCCTCAAAAAAGAGCCAAAAACACTGTTACATCAACAACTAAGTTTAAAAAAAGGACAAAATCGGCCAATAATGTAGCGAGTAATAGAGAGAGAACAAAACAAAAACTTAAGCAAAAATTAAACCTTTAAGACCAAGAGCCAAAACATATGAATCCCAAACTTGTCTTTACTACTCTGATTTTTTCACTAAACTCACCGACTGTGACATAATTCTTTCCATCACCATCTGTGAAGTTTCAGAGGAAGCAAAAGAAAATGGGTTTCCGGAAACTATGGCACTCTCTTCTAGTTCTGCAACAATGTCTTCTTGTATAACAACACCAGCACTGCCATTTTTAGAGAGGACCATTTGTGGTGGCGTTAGAGCTTTTGAGACCTCTAAGGCTGAGATACTCCATGAACGAGATAGGAATTCCATCGGCTCACGCGGTGTTTCCGGTGGCCGGAAGAGGGCTAAGTCCGCTCGCCATGGCTCTGATATGGGTTTCTCCATTTTAGAAGAAGAGAGAGAAGGAGAGGGGGCCAGTATCTGTGTGTGAGTTTTGTTAAGGGGAGTTTAATTGGTAGAGGTTGCTTGGGAGTGTTTTATAGAAGAGTAGTAAGAGACAAAGTCACTGAGATATGTCAGCTATTAAGAACTTTTATTTTGTTTATTTATTTTCAGTTCTAAAAAAGAAAAAAATTATCACTTTTTAATATTAATATCATATATAAGGCCTGTATAGTATTTGCAGTTTGAGGTTATAAAATATTTTTATTTAATTGAATAAATTTTTTAATTTTTTTAAAATTATTTTTTTAAAAAATATTAATTTACCTATTTTTAAAAAAATTAATTATCCAAAGATATTTTTGAAAAATTCAATCTCAAACAAGTCCATAATAATAAAAAGAAAAAAGTGATTATCAAAATTTATATTCATGAAATCATAAATAACATGACAAATAACAACAATAATAATAATAATAATAATAATAATAATAATAATGACAACTTAATAATAAAACTTAAAAATTCTTATTGGTTTGATACATAAGTTAACTCGTACGTATGATCCTAACAAATTTTTTTTCTAATAATAAAGAAGCTAATGAGCAAATTTTTTTTTTTTTTGCCAAAACTCACCTAAATCATTTTTTTGCCAGATCAGAAAAAAATTTTTTTGCAAAATGAGTGAAAATAAGATATCAATAGTTGCACCAGCAAATTCCAATTAGATTGTCAACTAAATAACAGTATTGTCATAAACTTTCTTCACACAAATACCATTAAACATAACAATGATTACAAAGTACAATATCTTGTATAGGAAACACCAATAATATCATGCAGTAACAACCTAAGAATCCCATTAGGGGATAATCAAACTGATAGTTTCCTTGACTAAGAGAAGGTCCAAAATGAGCTAACCAGTGAGTACAAAAATTGACTTCTCAATAAGTATAATAAAATTTGACATTCCATGCTATTTAGAGAAGCTCTCTTGCCACCAAAAAGAGATTGTTAATGCTGTCAGGAACCACAACTTGATTAGTTACAAATTGAACAATGGCATTATTATCCATTTCCACCATAAAAGATGAAATTCCTTGGTCCTAAGCTTGTTAGAGACCAAGAACCAAACCGCAAAGTTTAGCTACAATGATAGAGCATGCCCCTAATTTCACTGCAAAGCCATAAATCCATGCTTTATACTCTTTTTTTTTATCATTCTGCCAGTTGAGCAAGGCCATTCAAAGTTGTGTATGAACCGTCGGTATTGAGTTTTTTCCACGGCAAGGAAGGACATTGCTATCTAATAAAAAGAAGATCTTTCACGGCACAAGATGAATGCACATCAACCCTGTTAATAGCAAAATCAATCTCAACTGCAAAAGAAAGGATATTAGCAATAGGATTGAAAATAAAGTGTCCCTCATCACTAAACATTCTGACATTCCTCTAATTCCATAAACGCTAGCAGGTGATTGCAAAAATTAGTCTCCACTAACTGCCTGAAGGGTGCATCACATTAGACTTTAAGTTAGCCATCAACCACTCATCCAAAAGCAAAGACCAAAAAGAGGATAGATTGATATCATTAAACAAAAGATGATGCTAAGGAATAATTTTATAACCTGCTTTTAAAGAAAATAAAGCAGTTGCATTCATACCCTAACAAAATAGAGTCACGACATGTCTGACATAAGGGGGTAATGTGCTATGATTTTCAAAAGAATGTCATGAGGAAGATAAATAGGAAAAAGATCCCAATTCTAGTTGCCATTACTCCCCACATAATCTGCCACATAGGTTTAAAACATAACTTCTGAAACATCCTGAACAACAACATCTTTCAGGAGTTTCAAATCAAGCCAAATATCTTCCCAAAATCTAATCAATCTACCATTCCTCACATTCCATCTAACACCCAGTTCCAAATGCTGCCAAACCCGTCTGATGCCCCTTCAAATCTCAAAAGAAATTTTGGCTTTAAAAGTAGAAGGCAACACATCATTAGGAATCCCATATTACTTTGAATCACCTGGATCCAAAGAGAGTTGACACAGGTAATAATACCCCAATCCAACTTTAAAAGAAAAGCGTCATTAAGGTCCCTAATCTTTTAAATACCCAAACCTCCATAGGCTTTAGGTTGACAAACCTGATCCCAAGAGATTAAATGCACTATTTTCTTATCAGTTTTACCACTCTAAAGAAATATCTTACACACTCTCTCTATCTCTTTGCAAATAGAGATAGGAGGAATGGTAGTTACAAAGCATAACTCAGAATAGCCATAAGCACAATTTGAATTAAAGTAATTCTACTCATAAGAGAGCTTTCCATCCTTCTAATCTCTTTTTAACTTTGTCCACAATATAAAAGTACTATGAATTTTTCAACCTGCCATGGAGCAATGGAACACCCAAATAATTTTTCAAGTTTTTAGTCAACTGGAAACCACTAATGGAAGAAAGTCAAACTTGGAGGGAATTCCTAACATTGCTAGAACAAAAAAAAAAGAGTTTAAGATGCATTAACTGATTATTTAGAAGTTGAATAAAAGACATCAAAACCTCCTTGATACCCCGCATTTGAGCAATAAAAGCTTCAACCAAAACCACAAGATCATTAGTCAAGAAAATATGAGAGAGATTAGGACCCCCTCTTGAAAGACAAATAGACTTCCAAATAGCACTATCAAAAGCTTTGTGAATTCCATGAGAAAGTCGCTCCATACAAAAAGTAAAGAGGTATGGAGAAAGCAGAGAGAATTGATGAGAAGTTACTCCTTTAAAAAGAACCCTGAAAGATGAAGTCATAATACATATGTGATCAATCAAAACGTTAGGGAGGAAAGCTTCTCTTAAGGTATCAATAAAGAAGGACCACTCCAATTTACCGTAAGCTTTCTCCAAGTCCACCTTCAAAGCCATCTTCCCCTTCCCTAATTTTTTGATATCGTAGAACAAACCATTTCCTGCACAATTACAACATTATCAATAAAAGTGCCTTCTAGAAACAAAGCTAGTTTAAGGTTCACGAACAAGAATACCCATGATGGGTTTTAGCTAGGGATGGCAACGGGGCGGGTCAAGACCAGGTTACGTGTAACCCGAACCCATCCCGTAACCCGCATGGTTTTTTTCCCTCACCCCGCCCCTCATCGACCCGCCTCGATTAAATATTTTTATATAATAAAGTAATTAAAAAATTATAAATATATTAAATTTATAATATATATATATATATATGAAATCGGGTCGGGTCGGGTTGGGTTACGGGGCGAGGCGGACAAATACCAGCCCCGACCTGCCCTAGTATTTTTTTATACCTGGTTAACTCGAACCCACCCTGTAACCCAGTAAATCATTAAAAAAAATCGCCTCGTTCGGGTCTGGTTGGGGCAGGTCGGGGTGGGGCGGGGCAAAATTGCCATCCCTAGTTTTAGCCTGTTCACAATGACCTTGGTAATAACTTTATACACCATATTGCACAAGTTAATAGGGCATAATTGAGATGTAGTTTCAGGTTTATCTACCTTTGAAATTAAAAGCAAAATAGTAGAATTTAAATTCTGAATAGAATCACCTCCTTCAAATACCTTATGAACAATATCAGCAACAACTGCACCCACCACTGACCACTGCTTCTGAAAAATAAAGGGTTATAGACATCATTACCAACCTCTTTCATGGGACTCATATCAAACACAACACACCTTACCTCGTCATAAGTAACAAGGGAAGCTAAATCTCACAGAATATCATAATCAAGCTGCGGGAAAGCCCTTCTCACACTATAATCAGTAAGACCACCCTAAGAAAAAGAAAATAGCCAGTTAAAGTACTCCACAACTATAAATTTAAGGTCAGCTTGATCATGAATCCAAGAACTAGTACTATCTTTGAGATTATCAATCCAACTTTTACGCTTATTAATTATGGCAGAAGCATGAAAAAAGGTTGTATTTCTATCTCCATAATTTAGCCAATTTATTCGAGCTTTCTAAAACTAATACAATTCCTTTTGGGAAAGGATAGATTAATATTCTTCTTGAACCTCCTTTTTCTTTTTGAATAAGGTAAGGGGAGGGATGATTTTCCAAAGCCTGCTAAATACCTTGGATTCTATTAAGAGCCTTCCTTTTTCTATAAAAAATGTTCTCAAAACTAGAAGAGTTCTAGCTTTGAAAAGAAGTTGCCAAATTAGAAAGAGATTGCACATTGTCCCCTTCATATCTCAAATTAGCAACCACAACATCATTGAACCCCTCATGAAGAATCCAAGGAGCCAAGAATCTGATAGGTAAATGGCCCTTAACACTGTCATTGATAGAATAATGAATAATTAAGATAGGCATGTGATTAGAGAAAACTTTAGGCAAGTGATTCACAACCACATTCTGATTCTCCAATAACCATGACTCACTGCAAATAGCTCGGTCTAAACGTTGAAGCAAATTACCACACTCCTTAGTGAAACTAAGGCCCTAATAGCCTAATCATTGAGATTAAGGCCATTAAACCAATCCAAGAACTTCCTGCAAACACCAGCTATACCATAACTTCTCCCTTTGCTCTCATTAGAAAAGGCAAAGATTTAAAATTCCCTGTAAGAAGAAACGAGACATCAGTAGTTGAAAGGATTTGATTAAGAGTTTGTCAAAGAGAGTTTCTGATATGGGGATTAGGACTCCCATAAATAATAATAAAATTGGATCTCCAACCATTAGAACCAGTGATATCAATGTAAATAAACTACCAATCATTATGCAAGATTGACAAAGTAAGATGGTCCTGCCATAGCACCCGAATACCTCTTGAAAAACATTTAGCTTCAACACGATGAGAATAAGAGAAACCAAACTTCTGAACAATATCATCAGCTCGTGATCCATTTATTCTAGTCTTAAGCAACATAATAATCTTACAAGAATGAATTATTACCAAATCCTTGACAACTTAAATGAAACTTTTTTTACATGCCCCTTGGCAATTCCACATTAAAATTTTATAATCCATAAAATTATAAAATATAAAGAAATGATGGAAATTAATCCACCATATAAGGATTTCCTATTTCATCTTCACTATTACCTAGAACTTCCTCTCCTGAAGGGATAGTAAGACCTTCTAAATCGGATTCTTCATTCACATTTTCAGTCCCCATGCCTCTAGCTTCATCATCATTAGGAATTGTAGCTATAGGAGTCCTAGGAACATTCTAAGTATCTATTTCATTAGAATCTCCCTTTAGTCAAGAGGTTTCTTTGTCGATCTATTAATGAGAACAACTTTAATATCCTCACCATACTCTCTGATTTATTAGAAGCAAGCTTGTGAATAACAACAACTGTGTGCTTTATAATAGGCTTAGTAGGAGCTGGAGAAGAATATGGGCCTTCAGTTGTCGTTGCTACAAGTTTATAGCTCTTATTATTTTCTACACGCTCTCGAAGCACATTAGGACTATGCTTTCAAGTTCAATTCTCGTGATGAATAGCATTAACCACCCCCTGATTATGCGTCATACTCCCTTTACCCTTACTAGTAGATGTCTGATTAGCTTTGTTATGATTTTCCTACTTTTTGTACCAGACTCCCATTCTACTTTTCCTTTGTTGACTAACATCCATGGCAAGGACGACGTTATTACCAAGATCAGGAGGTTCTCCCTCATGTTCCTTACGAGCATCAAAATGATTTTTCTGAACATCACCTCTCACATTATCATAAGAATCAGTAGGCTTTTTGTTATTATGGTTATTTAGTTTATGAACTAAAGCATGCATCCAATCCCCCAATCTTCCCTTAAGCTTATTGTCCACACTAGCAACCTCTACAGGTTTGTCGCAGACTGTAACACCAACCTCTTGTTGCTTCTCAATAATAACTTGAGCAATATAAGTAAGGTTTTTTTGGACAAATTACTATTTAGTCCCTAAGGTATAATCAAATTCACTACTTCGTCCTTCGATTTTGGAAAATGACATGGCGAGTTCCTATGGTTTGGCCTTGTCATTACATTTACTCATTCCTTTAAATTTTTTTGTT
>CAOJBK011344723.1:0-19573 GCA_948294925.1 Codiaeum variegatum | reverse complement strand
AAGAATATTGGCTTTACGGAAAGCTCATGTAATAATTGGAACAAGGAACATGGAAGCTGCAAATGAAGCTAAGCTACTTATTCTCAAAGAAGACCAAAATGGCCGTATTCTAATTTATTTTTTAATGATAAAATTTATATTCTAATTCAAGTTTTCTTTAAAATTGTTGCATTAGATATAGTTGAGTAGTTGAGAAACTCTAATATGGTCTTTGTTTATGTTTTCTTTTATGGCAATGATTTTTATTTTTGTATATGAAACTTAAATCATTTTTTTTTTGTGTTAAATCATTTATTCATAATTGATTTTAAAAATATAATGTTCAAATTAATTTTATTAAATATTTATATTATTTTTGTAATTAACATAGTTATTAGTGACGTAATTATTAAATAAAATATTCACTTTTTGGTCATAAATGCATTTTTTTCGTTGCTAATGTGTCGTTATTTATTAAAATATTACTGACCCATTAATAAAAATCACTGATGCGAAAAATTAGGTCAGTAAATTACTGACGTAATTTTTTTGTCAGTAAAGGGTCAGTAATTAATTAATTAATTACTGATGCCAAATTGTGTCAGTAATTACTGACGCCAAATTGTGTCAGTAATTACTGACGCCAAAATTTTCACGTCAGTATTTTTTTTTTTACTGTCGGAGGAAATACCGTCACAATTTCGGTGTCAGTAAAGTACTGTTTGGCGTCAGTAACTCAATTTAGTGACGCCGAATTGCCTTTTACTGACGCCGAAATAGTGTCAGTAATTTTGTTTTTTTTTTGTAATGCATAACTCAAAACGCTTCTCGATAATTCTACATGCTCTAACTTCTTATAAGCCATGTCGCGTTTTTCAATGGGACTTGAATCTAAATCAATTATCAAGATGATATATATTTACCACTAAATTAAATATTGGTGTATGAACATAATTAGAGTATACAACCTTAATATATGAATTTTTGGACCAAAATAAGACACTTCTACAAATCCAAACACCGAAACAAATGCTAATGCCCAAACCATGAGAGAAAAACACGTGACAACCGTAACCATAACTCCAGCCATACCTCTTTGCGGCAACTTGCCTCCCTTCGCCGCCGTTCACCACCTCAGAATGGTAGAGTTCTCTTCCTTAAAAACTTTCCTTCATCTTGGAATGCTAGAGCCTTATACAACCTTCTTTTCAAACATTGGCCAATTGACGAAGTTGTTATTCCTCGTAAAAAGACCTCTAAAATTAAAAAATTTGCTTTTATCCATCTAAATTTTGCTAGAGATTGTGAGGCTATTCTTTGTTATCTCAACGATGTTTCAATTGGGGATCATAAGTTTTCAGCTGCAATTTCATTCGCCCAAATCACCATTTGTGAGGCCCCGTTCTACCCGTGGACCGCTAGTGTGTCTCGGACTCCTTTCGGGCCTGAGGAAACAGACCTCGTAGGCATCAGATTGCACATGACGTCGGATTGGTCAAGTCTCAATTTAGATGAACCCCTTACGGGCCCGTTGGGTGTATGTGTGTGTGTGAATCGCCACTTAATTTTTTGAAAAACATGTCATTTTTCAAGGCAATTACAAAAACAATTAACTCTATTCGAAATTGTTATTTTGCCCAATTTTTAGGAAAAGCAAGTCTCGAACCAAAGGATGTATCCGAGGACTCGTGATTGATACAAAGTGTTAATTTAGAAAAATGGTTCATTTTCTTCAACAATTCTGAAAAATGTTGATTTTAGAAAAGAATTCATTTTCCTTTAACGATTTTTAGCTTAAAATTTCCTATGGTTTTGGTTAAAATCAATTTTCATATATGCATGGCATATTGGAGTGGTACATGAACATAATAAAGCAAACTGGAATGATGCATGTACAATTATTTGGCATGAATGGCAATTATAATATGAAAGCAATAAAAATGATAAAAGCATGAAAATAAACAGGGGTCCTTCCTTAGCCCGAAAGGGTACTAGGAAAGGCACACATCCCCAAATACAGATCTAAGAGAAACAAGCAATATATAGATAAAATTACATCCAAAAATGGCAAAAAGGCATAAAAAGGATCCTTTCTCCAGTCTAAAGGATATGAGAAAGGCACACATTCTCCAATAACATGTTACACAAAATAGATATGAAATAATAATGAAAATAATAAAATAAATAAAATGATTGACAACCAAGAAATAAATAATGAAACAAATAATAAGATAAAAAGAATAATAAAAGATTTGGAGTTGAAGCCTTAAAACAGTTTATCGGTGTATCCTTATAAATGGAACCAAACCCCAAGCTGTTCTCTCTTCTTACTAAGGATGGGCTTATTTTGAAAGTTGGTTGGTGTTATTCAGAAGCTAACCATTTTTAATTATGAAAATGTTAACAAAATAATTTATTAATAATTTTGGATTTTGATTAATAAAAAGAAATTTGATGTATGAGTTTATTTAAGTTCAATTTTAGGATTTTAATTCACAATTAAATAAAATACGTTACCATTCATACGCATTACCTTTGGCTTTCTTGACCATAGAATTGGTGCTTCGGATGGTTTGATAAGGCCAGAATGAGTCTTCATTGTAATCAGAAAGAATCATTTGAAAAGACGTCTGGTGTTGATTTAGATTTTTAGTGGAAATTTTGGCAAAGGTTTGGATGTTTAGAATTTTTGTAGGAATTTCTACAGAGGTTTGCTATCAAATTCCCCTCTGAAATGGAGATCCGAGGGGTTGTATTTATAAAAAAATATACCAGAATAATTAGAAAATCGGGCTTGTGCGCTAGGCCACTAGCTCATGCGCTAGGCATTTAGCTCATGTGCCAAACGCTAGGCTCATATGCCAGGCACTTGGCCCATTCGCCAGAGCCTTGGCTCGCATGTCCAATTTGCAGTTTCAGTCTAGTTCAATTTATCACACTTTTCTAGGTTCATTTGAGGTCCAATTTGAGTACGGTTTGAGTCTGTGGGCTTGAATTGATAAGCTAGATTTAATGGTGTAAAAATAAGAGATTTTCTTGAGATTATGTCCAGATTTGCATAATTTTCCATGTAAACCTTACAATTTTAAATTTTCATCTGGGGGGCTTCCCTTAATGCAACTGGGGGTGTTGCCCCCTTGACCCCATTTTGTTTCCAAATCTTTAAGTCTAGTTAAGAGTCAGAAGGTGGCTGATGATTATGAAGATGCAAAATTAAGGATTCACAGCTGCTTCCTTATCTGAATTAGCTTCAAGCTAAAGATGATTCTGATGATGGAGAAACCACTTATGCCATATCGAATTTTAGGCTTGTGACGATTCCATTTCGATTTCTGGGCTTATGACCATGTTGTGTTGAATCTTGGGCTTATGATGATGCCATGTATGCCATATTGGATTTTGGGCTTGTGGCCATGCCAAGTCAAATTCTGGGCTTATGGCCATGCCATGTCGGATTCTAGGCTTGTTGCCATGTCAAATTCTGGGCTTGTCGCCATTTCAAATTAAGGTTTGATGCCTTATTAAATTATGGGCTTACGGTGTGCCAAGTTGGGGATGCCAAACATTGCTATCGTCATCCTAATCTTCCTGATTATGCCATATCAACTTATGGCTTGTTAGATGTTGAAGTTATTCCATGTGAGGCTTTGACATCGTCAGATTATGAGCTTTGAGGAGTAGTTATAGTACCTTTTTTGTGAAGGTACTCTTGTCAAGCGGATTCCCCCAGATATGTGTTGGATGAAATGGCATTTCAACTATATGATGTATGGGATGCATGTTTAGTATGGTCCACTGTGGGTATTTGCTTTGTAAAAGTGCTTATGCTTTAAAAAGTTTTGATGTTTGTATGAAATTTCAAGTTTTCTGAAATCGAGTTGCATTTTACTCATGAAAATTTATTTTTGAGAAACAAAATATTTTGTGAGTTCCCTCCATAAACGGAGCCATCCTTTAGCTTTGTGATGCATGGATGATGCAAGGACCTAAACAAGGTTGCGAGAATTAACCTCGGGCAATATAGGGTTTGGTGCTTCAGATTGTGAAGACTGATTGGATACTTTTAAGCACTTGAGACTCAGTAGGACATGTGTTTAAGCCTATTATCGATTTTGATGGATTTGCTATTTTAGAGCCCGAGGTTGGGAAGACTTGGTCAATTGGTTGCTTCAACTTATTGAGAAGGGTTTTTGGGTTTGAATGACACAAAAGGTGATCTGATGAACCTGTCTGCCATAGCTATGAGATTCAAGGGTTAAGATGATGATGCTTATTTGGGTAATAGGTGGAGGGCATGTGCTTTTGCTTGTTTGTTCCAATGGTTGAGAAGATGTGTAAGTGGTTGGGATGATACCTCAGATAGGTGAAGGGAAGTTTGTAGTCAAGCTGGTTTTGGGCCAAAATGCTACTTAGCTTTGACGGTAGTTGTTGCTCCATTATTGTTTCGTGATCGACTCTACATTAGTTGACTCCATTTGGGGAATAGTTACTGTTGATGCCTTTGAGGGCTCCGTTTGTATCTGATTTTCACTGGGGAGACATTCTGAGGAATCCACTCAGAGAAACGTTGATGTTTGAGAGATCCGCTGGGGATGAGAATGGCTTCCTTGAGGAAGTTTTATGTCTGAAACATGTTTAAAGGATGAAGGGTGAGTGACTTATTAGTTTTGTTTGGAAGGTCCACTGGGGATGCCCTTTTTTGAAAGATGATGAGTGATTTTGAAAGATGTGCTTAAGTTTCTATGCTCATTTTGTCATGTTCCAAAAGGTTAATAAGAATTTAATAAAACACATTTATTTTGTTTAAGCTCTAAATTTTGCTGAAGCTACCCTTTTAGGTTTTCAACTTAGTGAGCTGCCTTAATTGTTATCTAGATTGCCTTTTCGATTTTTAGTCTAGCAAGATATACACTAACTTTTTCCTAAACCCCCCGTTTGGGTTTTCAACTTAGCGGGTTTCATTCTTTTTTCAAATTTGTTTCTTCGCCTATTTATTTTTGCAAGCTTTGCTAAAGAACCCAAACGAGATGAAAAATTGAATTTTATTGAATGCTTTGGACAGTACCCAATGACGGTTATCTACGTATCTTTATGAATTGAATTTTTACGAACATAATACAACTTATGTTTTTAGAGAATCAGGTCCATGTAGTTCTTTTACAGAAATGATGATGATGAAGAAAATGCAATGCTCAAATAGAGTATCGCTTGATTTGATCCAGATTGATTAGATGATTGAACTCATCGACATCGATGTCTATTAGGATGACACCATTGCCAATCATTATTTTCTTAATGATGACTGGGTCACTTGAGGTAGGTTTGATTTTTCCTCTAGGATCCAGTGTCGGTTGTCTAATTTCTTTGAGAACTAGGTCACCTTCGTGCAAGTTTTTGTCTCTAACCCTTTTGTTGAAGTTCCTTGCAAGCTTGAGTTGGTTGTTCTAAGCTTGGTAAAGGGCTTCCAATTTTGATGAGATTTGAGTTGGTTGAAGTAGGCTTGTTGGCAGTCAATTTCATTGATTTGACTTTCTCGAAGGACTTGTGCAGATTGAAACTCCAACTCTATGGGTAGGACTGCTTTCATAGACCAGTGAGTAAGGTGTTGCTTTGGTGGCTGATGTAGTTCTGTACCTAAGTAGGGCATTTGGCAAGTGGAGATGCCAACCTTTTTTTTAAGAATATTTGAGAGCCTTGTTGGAAACTCCATTTTATAGTTTGTAAAGGGAAGACTTGTGGTGCTAGATCTTTTCCTTTTGCAGAAGAGTGGCAACTTTTTTCAGAAGTGGGAGCCATTGTCTATGATGATTTTGAAGGGAACACCATACCTTGTGATGATGTTTATCTTGATGAATCATGCGTCCTTTTTTGGGTTAAGGACCTAAGAAGGTGTAGCTTCTACCCACTTTGTGAAGTAGTCGATGACAATCAGGATGTATAATTGATGAACACATATGATAGTTGTTTGGAAACCTCGTGTTTGATTGGGAGTGACCATTCAATCTTTATGTGCCTAAGTTTCTATTTGAAAGGCTTGCAATCTGAGGATGTTGTGAGCAATGATGCTTGGATCGAAACTCGGCTTCCAGGAAAAGCAATCTTTTGAACTTTTTATGTTTGCCTTTGTACTAGACCTGTTTGAGCATGCAAATGAACTGTGTTGTTTTTTTAAATGAGTTACAACATTAATGGGCTCTTTAACAGCATCAGTTATTATTTATTTATTTATTTATTTTTTTGGATCCTCTTTTTTTGATTGATTAAACTTGTATTTACTAGTTGGAACACTAAAAGAGAATAAGGAAAATGATTATAAAAAACTTAATCATTTTATTCAGTCTTAAAAGGGACAAGTCATGGTTACATCAATATTGACAATTTGAAAATAGGGGATGGAGGACTCAAAGGTTTTCAAACTCAAACAATTTATGCTTGGTTGACTCTGGTTCAGAAAGGCTTTTCAGATTCAACTTCCATTTCATAATCTAGCAGGACTAGACTTTCTTCAAGGGACCAGTTGTTAAGCTTCTCAATAGTAGGTTAGATTAAGGTGGAAGGCTCAGTATGCAATTTCACCAAAGATTCCATCTTCTTCATAATCTTTATAATAAATTGATTGGCAATCCTCAGGTAATGGATCCTCATCAGAAAAGGCTTCAAAACCAGGAATGGAAGATACTTAGGACCCAACATCAATTATTTCTTTGATGCGGGAGGCAGTGGTATAAGTACTTTGAAACTTGGCAGGTATTGTGCGATCATTCTTTCTCGATGCATAGGGAGCAAATTTTTTACAACCAAGTCAACTTGTTTAGATTTTATTGGTCTATTTACAATTTGAGATGCTTTCTTCCTTCACCTCGTAATGAGTGAGCAAAAGGTTTCTTTGGGATATTGTTTAGTGGTTTCGAGATCTCTTCGAGTAATATCAATCTCAACATTATAATTGTATTACTTTATAAAAATGTTACAAATGGATTCCTAGGTTCATTTTTGGGAATCATCAAATTCTACAAACCATTTAAGGGCAACACTAAAGAGAGATTGTTGAAATAACTGAGCAAGGAGCTTGCCATCAATGCCTAAAGGGAGAAGAGCACATCACAGTTCTTAAGATGGGCTTTTGGTCAGGTTGTACCATCGAACTTCTCAAAGACAGGCAACTGAAATTTTAGAGGCAGCCTTGCATTGGGAAACATGCTCAAAGACTTTATGTCTACCACATCATCCCTTTTCTTGATAGTGCTCAAGGTTTTCCGAATTTTCTCGAATTTTTCGACCATGACCTTAAGAAGAGGATGGTCTTGAGCCCTCTTTTGGAAAGGATCCATGAGAGGGGCTGTTTGACCGATAACCCTATGATCAGATTGTAGGTGGGTAGCAGTTGGAGTAATGTTTTCTACCATGGGAAATTTTCCAGAATTGGAGGAGGTAGATGCATTGTGGGTTGGCTGGACTCCAACTTGGGCCATCATAGCTTTGAATTTACCTAGGATTTTTTTGCTCTTATGTTTGCATCATGGTGGTTATAGTCTCTTATTGTTTCTTGAAAGCATCAACTAGCATAGCAGCAATGTCGGCAGGTGGTGCAGTGGCATCAGCAGCAGGGTGAATAGGAGCATTCTCACTGTTAGTCATGGTTACCTTTAGGGTAGGAAAAAGAAAATGGGGTATCAATAATTTGGGTATAACCGCGGCAGACTTGGTTCAAAGACATGACTTAAGGTAGTGTTTGATTTTGGTTTTGGAAAAGTTTAGCCTTGTTCAGGTTTGTGATAACATGATGCATGTATGTATGTATGCCTGACTGAAAAAGGTTTCATGATGACAATAATATATTAGAGTTTAGGGTACACAGGACCTAGACTCAAATCTAATAATTACATGAAGCTTGGTGGTTTGAAAGGTTACTCGACGACTAGAGGTGCGATATAACTAACCGCATGTGAATTAAAGAGATTCGTATGGGTCCAATGGCCATGTGCAACCTTATTATCCTAACCCAAAGGATCAGTGGGTAAGCTTGGGTTGGATGATTTCACTATCGGAAAAGCAGTCCCAAGGAGGAAAGCTCACTCGATGCTACTTTCTATCCTTGTATTCCTAAAAATAAGGGTGCATTTGAAGTGATGCATGAAACCATAGCCATATGATTTTAATCCAAAAATGTTGTATAAAAATAAACCACTTAGTTTTTGTCAGTTTTAAAACATCCCCAGTAGAGTCGCCAGTTGTGAGGCCTCGTCCAACCCACTGGTTGCCAGTGCGCCTTAGGCTCCTTTGGCCATAGGAAACTGACCCTCTAGGGTCAGATTGCCCATGGCGTCAGGTTGGTCAAGTCTCACTTTTGGTGAACCTCCTTATGGGCCCATTGGGTGTACGTGTGTGTGTGAGTCACCACTTAATTTTTAGAAAAACATGTCATTTTCAAGACAATTAAGAAACCAATTAACTCCATTAGAAAATTATTATTTTGCATAATTTTTAGGAAAGGCGAGGCTTAAACCAAAGGATGGATTCAGGGACTCGTGATTGATTCAAAGTGTTAATTGAGAAAAATGGTTCATTTTCTTAAACAATTCTGGAAAAATGTTGATTTTAGAAAAGAATTCATTTTCCTTTAACGATTTTTGGTCTAAAATTTCATATAATTTTGGTTAAAACCCATTTTCATATATGCATGGCATATTCGCATGGTGCATGAATAGAATAAAGCATACTTGAATGTTGCATGAAGAATTATATGGCATGAATGATAATTATAATATGAAAGTAATAAAAAAAATGAAAATAAACAGGGGTCCTTCCTCTAGCCTGAAAGGGTACTGGGGAAGACACACATCCCCAAATATAAATCTAAGAGAAATAAGAGATAAATAAATAAAATTACATCCAAAAATGGAAAAAAGGCATAAAGGGATCCTTTCTTCAGTCTAAAGGTTATGGAAAAAGTACACATTCACCAATAACTGGTTATACAAAATAGATTTGAAATAATAATGAAAATAAAATGATAAAATAAATAAAATAATTTACAGCCAAGAAATAAATAATGAAACAAATAATAAGATAAAAAGAAAAATAAAAGATTTGGAATTGAATCCTTAGAATGACTTGCTGACGTATCCCTTTGAATGGGAATCAAACCCCACATTGTTCTCCCTTTTTGTGAAGGGTGGGGTTGTTTTCAAAGTGGGTTGGTGTTGTTCAAAAGGTAATAATTTTTAATTATTAAAAGGTTAACCAAATAACCTATCAATCATTTTAGATTTTGATTAATAAAAAGAAATTTGATGTATGAGTTTACCTAAGTCTAATTTTAGGGATTTAATTTAGAACCAAATAAAATACATCACCATTCAGACGCATTACTTTTGGATTTCTTGACCATGGAACTCATGCTTCGGATGGTTTGATTAGGCCGGAATGAGTCTCTTTTGTGTTCGTAAAGAATCATCTGAAAAGATGTATAGTGTTGATTCAAATTTATAATGGAAAATTTGGTAGAGGTTCGGGTGTTTATCATTTTTGTAGGAATTTCTACAGAGGTTTGCTATCAAATTTCCCTCTAAAATGGGTACTCGAGGGGTAGAATTTATAAAAAAAAATTGTGCTAGAATCGTAAAAAAATTGGGCTCGTGTGCCAGGCCACTAGCTCATGCGTCAGGCCTCTGGCTCATGTGCCAGGACTTTGGCTTATGTGCCAGGACTCTACCTCATGCACTAGGCCTTTGGCTAATGTGCCAGGCACTTGACCTGTGCTTCAGGGCCTTGGCTCGCATGCCTGATCTACAGTTCCAGTCTAACTGATTCAATTTGGTTTTTTGCACTTTCTTGGTTTGTTTGAGGTTCGATTTGAGAATGGTTTGAGTCCATGGGTTTGTATTGACGAGCTAGATTTAATGGTATAAAAATAAGGGATTTTCCTTGTGATTATATCAAGATTTGTATAATTTTCCATTTAAACCTTACAATTTAAAATTTTTGTCTAGGAGGTTGCCGCCCCTGATGCAGTAAAGGGCGCTACCCCATTGACCTCGTTTTGTTTCCAAATCTTTAAGTCCAATTGAGAGTCATAAGGCTCCAATGAAAGCTTTCTTAGCAGGTGATCATTGCTCCTATGCTCAGTCACTCGTAATGTTAAAGATGTTCAAAAATCCTGGCCTCCCGAAGGTAGAAATAATGGTGTTAATTCTTCTAATGATTGGTTGAACAGATCATATATTGCTTATCTTAAGGATACGACTAATATTTTCTCTATTAAGAAAACTTTTGATCATGAAGGGAACTCTGGTATCAAATTTATGCTAATGAGAGGTACTATTTCCCTTGTCACTTTCAAATCGATTGAATTAAAGGACTCCTATTAACAATCTGTTGCTTCTTTGCTAGGTTGTTGATTCACTAATGTGCAGAATTTCAAAGTAAATTTAGCCCCCTTGACGTGCTTTCTTTGGCTATGTCTCCATCGTATCCCGCTCAACCTGTGGAATGAAGATTTTTTCTTATGGATTTCAAAATTTTTTGGCCAATTTGTTACTACTAACCCGATCATTGTTAATCATTTATGTTTTGATAAGGTGCATATCTTGATAAGCACCACTGCTCTTTAACCTATTAATAAGACTCTACGTATTAAATTCAATGATTTGCTCCTTCACATCCAGGCCATTGAAGACCATTGATGCCCTCTTTCTGAATTTACACTTTCAAGCACTTGTTTTAATGATGTTTTGTCTCATTGTTCTTCTGACTCATAATCAGTTCATGAGATGTTTTCAGTATCGTACATACTAGTGGGGGAGTCACTTTCAGTCTAGTCTTAGCATGCACGTTTACACTTCTCTGAGCCTCCTTCACTAGTCTGTGAATCAGAAGATGGGCTTGTATGTTTAGTTGAACAATAACATTCTTTCTATGAAGATGCAATAATTGTTTAGGAGCATTTTAGCCTGTTGAATTCTCCTGTTGGTAATTCCAACGATGCTGCACCTCCCAATTTTGATGGCCTAGACATTACTTATATTGTATCGAAGGCAAACCCTTCTCTCATTATTGTATGTTCTGCCCTGGTATTATTTTTCCAACTGCTAATGGTATGCTCACAGCTCCTTATATTGAAAATGCTACTGTTCCGATTGTTTAAACCAAGTCCCACCTCTTCCATTCAATTGGTGAGATGATTCTTAAACTAGATATTTTTAGATTAAATAAACCAGGCTCACTCGTCGTGGAAGGGACAAAAATAAACAAAACTCTTTTACAGTAATCGATAGTGACATTGGTAGGAGTAAAGCCCATATTGATCCTTCTTCAACCAATTCTGATTCATGTCATTCGACAAATGATGATATTTTTTCTGAAGCTTTGAAAACTTTATAGCTTGGTTTTCATTTTAAATCTTATAATGATCATGTTGCAAAGGTGCTTTGTGAGTAGATATCTCATGATGCCCAAGCCATTTAGTATGCTCTTATTTTCTATCCTTTGGCTATTATTTTATCTTTTCTGTGGTGTCTATTATTTCTTAGAATGCTAGAGGCATTGACTTGCCTCATAAGTGTCATCATGTTAACAAGTTTCTTCATTTACACCAAGCTGAGATTGTTCTTTTACTTGAAACTAAGAAAATGGACTTTTCATTTTCTGCTATCCGGAGCATTTGGGGAATGGGTGATATTGGTTAGCTAAATATTCCTTCCTCTTCTACAGGCTATGGCGGTATATTTTTTTCCTTTGACAAGAGGTGCTTCTCCATATGGTCTAGTTGTGTATCTCATTCCTAGATTGCTCTTGATGGTATTTTTTTAGCTTCGGATTTCTCTTGCATTATTATGGCAAGTTGAAACCCATGCTCCTTTACTGACCAGACAGTTTTGTGGGCTAAGATTATGGCTTATATTAATTCCTTTTTGGAACGACCTTTTCTTTTAATTAGTGATTTTAATCAAGTGTGTGATATTAAGGATCACAACCATCCGATTCCACTTAATTATGGTGCTCATAATTTTATTAAATTTATTGCTGATAGCTATCTTATTAATGTGGATCTTCAGGGAGTCATTTCACTTGGAGGAACTCCCTTAGTATGAGTCTTATTGACAGGGCTCTCATCTCTACTTCTTAGATTTCTTCTCTTTCTTCAACTCATCTCTTATCTCTGCCCAGGGGAACTTTTGATCATAACATACTATGGCTCTTAGATTTTCAGTTGAATTTTGGTGCAAGGTCGTTCAGGTCTATTAATTGTTAGTGGAAACATCTTGATTTTAAGAGCTTGGTGGATGGCTTCTGGATTTCCCTTATTTCCCTTCTACTGATGGACATTAAGCTTTCCAAACTCTGTAATATGTTAAAGTCCTGGAATCATAATTATTTTGGCTACTTGATACAACTTTGGTTGAGATTGAAATAAGTATCTCAGCTCTAGAGTTAATTGTTGAAACCGGAGCTCTTATTTCTTCAAAATTTAACTCTCTAGCTTTTCTGAAGCAACAACGTGACACTGTTACATGTAAGCAGGAATGCTTATGGAGACAGAAGTCTAGAGTCAATTGGTGCAAACTTGGGGATAAAAATATTGATTTCTTCCAGCTTCAGGCTTCTAATCGTAGAAGAAGGAACACTATTCACATAATTCAACAAGGTGATGCAATCTTTACTGACTTTTTTGTTATTTTAAATGCTTTTGTTAGACAATTTTTGGCTCAATTTAATAAGTTTTTTCATGTTTTGGTACTATTGCTAACCTTAATTTTCCTATGATATCTTCTAATCAAATTGATGATCTTGAAAGGAACCTTACCATGGAAGAACTAAAAGTTGTAGTATGGTCTTGTGGTTCTGACAAGGCACCTGGGCTTGATGTTATAAATTTTTTCTTATACAAGAGAGCTTAGGCTTCTATTAAGCAAGATATTTTAAACCTTGTTAATGAATTTCTTATCACTAGTATTCTCCCTAATGATATCAAGATAGTTTTTATTACTTTAGTGCCTAAGAAGGTTGTCTCCATCTTTATTGAGGATTTCAGGCCCATATCTTTTATTAATGGAATCTATAAAATTGTGGCAAAGGTGTTAGTCAACAGTCTTAAGGTTATAATTGATGATATTATCAGCACTGCTCAAAGAACTTTTATCACAGGTTGTCAGATTTTGGAGGGCTTTCTTATTGGTAATGAGGTGGTTGACTTTTGTAAGAAAAAAAACCTTCAGTGTGGCCTTTTCAAAATTGACTTTGAAAAGGTATTTGACTCGGTCATATGGGATTATCTCTTTTGGGTGATGTCTGCTATGGGTTTTAATGGTAGATAGTATAGGTGGATTGTAGAATGCTTTGATGGCTCCAAAGCATCGATTCTTGACGCAGCATGTAACGCGTGAAGATCGTCAAATGACAAATCTACAAAAAAAGCATCTCAATTAAGAAATATAAACAATCTCAAAGAGATTATAGCAAAATTATTAAGATTTAAATTAATGAATAATTATTGAATGTTATTTTACAATGACCTAAAATAGCCCATTTATAGAGTTTACATAATCTTAATCTAAAACTAATAAAAAAATACAATTATAAAAAGAAAATAACAAATAATCCTAAATCTACTAGAAAACTAATTAAAATACTTCATAAATAAGAATTGTAACTAAATAAAGAAAAATAATTAAAATATTTGATAAAAAAGGAAATCTAATTAGGATTCCTTATGAATCAAGGAAAATAATTAAAAGACTCCAAAATAATTAAAATAAATAATTAAAGTGCCCTCATCATACACCTCAACTTCAAGAAAACTCGTCCTCAAGTTGACTGCTTGAGCTTGAAATCTTCCATGCCAACTCAATAAACACTTGGAATACTTCAATAGCTTGATTCATCGATTTGAATACTTCAATGTGCAATGAACAAGTAATTGAGATTTTATCTTCATGAATGTGCTTCGTGCACTAGTTAACCCAAAAATAATGACTAACCATTCAAACAGCCAATCACTCACCTTGAAAAACATTATTACTATCGTATAAATCTATTAAACATTCTTACACCTCCACTATAATTTTATTCACCTTTAATGACTCATTCATAAATTTTTCTTTATAATTAACAAATGAATCTCTGAACCATTCACTATCACTTCGAAAAAACTCGACCAGGAGTTTATGGTTAGCTTTTGAGAACTAATGAATAATAATTTTGTTTGAAAGTTCAACTAACATGGAATAAAACAATAATTATTAACTCCAATAAAAATCAATATTATTTTTTCTTCCTATATCCCCTTTAATTATCTCTATCCCAATATTCTCAAATTCTTTTTCCTCTTCAATTGATTCAACCTCTATCGGTATTAATTCTTTCATAGTAATTGCTTCAACTTTTAAATTTTACATATATTCGTCCTTAATTTTAAGTTCTTGATTTTTATTAACTCCACAAGTCTCAATCTAAACTCCCAAATTTAATTGCTTCACAAGTAGAAAGCTCATCCTTGGGTTGAATCTCATCGCAACTCTCTTGATAAATCTCAGTACTATGATGAGTAGAATTTTCTCCACAAAAATTCACATGAGACAAATTCTCCAACTTTCTATGATACCTATTTATCTTTTTATTCAAATCATATAATATATAACAACCAAGATAAAATTTCTTAACTAATAAATTCTTTATCTTTGTCCATGAACGAATTTACCATATTTCATTTGATAATCAAGCCACCTATCCAATGCACAGTTTATTAATTTCATTAAAGCTATTTTAACCTTTTCCACCCCACAAATATTATGATAAGTAAAATATATCTCTAAATCAAAAAACCACTTCACAAAATCTTTCCATTAAAAATCACTATTAAAATAAGAAATACTTCTAAGATTAGGAATACCTTTGTGAATATTTTGATTATGAGCTCCACTCTCCTATTTATTTGAGAAATTGATTCAATGATTGGTTTACCGTGGCTACCTCCTCCAGCTTAATTCAATACGTCGGTCATATTCCCTTAAACGTCTCCTCGCAACAAAGTACATAATTGTCTAGCTATTTCTGTTAACTGTCATCCAATATTAAGAGTTGAAGTTGTTTGTTCTTCAATTTCTCTCAAAACAGTTGATAACCCTAGAACTTTGTCATAAGGTTGGCTATCGCTACTATCATAAGTCATCTGATAGGGTGAATTCCCACTCTAATACCACATGATGCAACGTGTAACGCTTGAAGATCATCAAACTAACAATCTCCAAGTAAAACATCTCTATTAAGAAACATAAACAATATCAAAGAAATTATAGCAAAATTGCTAAGATTTAAAATGAATGAATAATTGATGAATGTTATTTTTCAATAACCTAAAATAGCCTATTTATAGGGTTTACATAATCCTAATATAAAACTAATAAGGAAATACAATTATAAAAAGAAAATAATAAATAATCTTAAATCTACTAGAAAACTAATTAAAATACTTTCTAAATAAGAATTCTAACTAAATAAAGAAAATAATTAAAATACTTGATAAATAAGAAAAACTAATTAAGAATCCTTATTAATTAAGGAAAATAATTAAAGGACTACAAAATAATTAAAATAAATAATTAAAGTACCTTCATCAATTCTCATTAATGGTGTTCATTCTGGCGACTTTCGTTTTAATTGTGTTAAGCAAAGATGTTCCTTATCCCCTTTCTTATTTATTATCACTATTGAGCTATTGTCTTTGCTTATTAATAAGATGTGCAGTCTTGAGCTCTTTTTAGGTATCTACCTCTCTTGGAATAACCCTATGATTTTTCATCTATAGTTTGCTAATGACATGTTGCTTTTCACCAAACCTTGGGTTTCGAAGTTCTTGTCCATTGCTAGGATGCTTCGGTGTTTTTCTTTGATTTCAGCTCTGAAGATTAAATTCCATAAAAGTTCTATGACTAGCATTGGTTCCACATCCTCTATTCTCTCCATTATTGCCTCCCCAGTTTCTTACAAAATAGTGGAATTACCTTTTATTTACTTAGGGCTTCCTCTTAGGGATTCACCTAGAATATTGTCTACCTAACAGCCTATTATTCATAAAATCAATGGTCGATTAGCTTTTTGGAAAGGTAAAATTCTATCTCAGACAGGAAGATTGGCTCTCATTAAATTAATTATTTCTTCTTTACCTATTTACTACCTTTCATTTTTCAAAATTCCAATCTCCATGGAAAATTATATCAATAAGCATATTTGTGCCTTCTTTTGGTCGGACGAAGGTGAACTAATAGATTGCATAGGGTTGGCTGGTCTCTTTTCACCTTGTCTAAAAGGCTTGGTGGTCTGGACATTACGGATATCTTGCCGCATAATAGAGCTCTATTTTTTAAGTGGCTCTGAAAACTTGACTACCCTCAATAGTCTCTTGGGAATCAAGTCATTCATGCTAATTATAATGTTAGATGGCTGGACTTCATTCCGGATCGCATGTCAGTTCTTTACTCTCCAATTTTGGCAGACATTGTCTCTTCTTTTTTTGTTTTATGAATGATGATCTATCTGCTCACAACTTTGAGAGCCTAGATTTTAAGCTTGGTAGTGGTAGTTCTATTCTTTTCCGGACTGATTATTCGGCTAACTGTATTCCCCTTACTATTTCTTACCTAAGTTTATTTAATATTTCTAAGAAAAAATGGGATTTTGTGGATTGTATGGGCTTTCAGGATGATACAATTTCGTATTGGGACTTTGTTTGGGAGATGAAGCTTATTGATTTTGAGACTTCATCACTTGATAATTTGCTTCTTAAGTTGAGGCCTTATACTTCTAGCATGTCTATTACAGATTTTGTTTTTCTTAATGGAAGGGTTGTCACCCCTACAAAGTTAGTGCTTGCTATTAGAAACTTCTCTCCTTGTACGTCTGCTCAGTTCCAAGCTTGCCTAATTTTTGGACTTCTTTAGTCCTAGCAAAGGTAGAACTCTTCACTTGGTTTGCTATGTTAGAACATTTATGTACCAACGATTATCATTTTTTTATCGGCCTTTGCCCTATTTCTGATCATCATTGTGCCTTCTGCGGATGTTTTGGTGAAACCACTTCTCATGTTTTGCCTCATTGAGATTTTTCTTGGAGAATTGTGTGTTTTTTTAAGAAGGTTTCAGATCTTTACTCCCATTTGTGCTTTCTGGTTTTTGGAAATTTTCAACGACGCTTCTGGACCATTTTGCTCTTTGCAATTTGTTGGTCGTTATGGCTTACAAGAAATGACAGGGTTTTTAATTCCTCATTTGTTGGTTTAGAGGATCTTGTGCACCTAATCTTCTATAGGTGTTGGTTGTGGTTACAAGCAGGATGGCCTTCATTCTCGTACGCTCTCTTTTCTTTTTTATTGTCTTCTCATTGTATTATGTTTTGGAACAATATGTGTTTCTTTGGCTTAGGCTGATGTTTGGTTTATTTGGCAAGTTTCTTTCCTTTTCTTTTTCAGCCATAGCTTGAATATTTGTTCCAGCCACTTTGCTTAGTTTTAGGAAGGAATTTTTTTTATCAATTTGTGTCCCCCACAAGTTAGTTTTTTCCCTCACATTAATAAAAAGAAAAATATTATTTTATAAAAAATACAAATTTTTTGAAAATACATGAGAAATAAATTTTACTTGTATTTATATGCATAATTATTTTTGAATAAAAATTGGAGGCTTAATATAAGAGAGTGCACTAAAATATCCTATTTAAGTTCACACATTCGTAGTACTCAATATCACACAAAAAGACTCTAATATTATTTAAATATTAAAGAAATTAAAATACGAAGAGTCCACCATTTAGAACAGGGATAATCAAACAAAGCAAAAGTTTTCCCTACGACTAAAATCATTAGAATCATAATTAATATAAGAATCTGGATAAATATTCCTCCACTACATTATAAGGTGATTAGTTGTAACTCCATAACAAGAAATTTTGTGTGTTGCTTTATTTTCTTCTCTGTAAATCTAAGAAGTTCCGATTAACATGTTTCAAAATTTGTAAGTAAGATAATCGTTATTGTCTAATAATCAATGGCGCCTCTATCAACCATTTTGAGTTATTAAATTGTTATTTTATTTCTTATTAGAAAAATTATTATATCTCTATTTGGAAAGAAATTTATTTTCTATTCAAAAAAGGCTGAATATTTTACTAAGACTAGTCACCAAGTATAAAATTGGAATATAAAATTTTAAACTTGTGGCAAGTTTAGGTGGCTACAAGTATAGAAACTATTTTATGTAGAGAAAAATAAGCAAAACGTATAAATACAAGAAAACTAGAATTTTGGCTATAAATATGGTTCCTAAATTTATTGCAGTTTATGGAAAACTACAAAGGTATCTTTGGACTATTTAATTCTTTGCCATATTATGAAGTATTTGGCTAGCTCAGAATGATTTGGTCTTTACGATGTAAAGAATGACCATATGGGTTTGATTCATATCACCTTCTTCTCATATCAACCATTTTATATTATAAAAAGGTAAGTGGAATTTTCAATAGCTGCATCAAATGATCCCAACGAGATTGGCACGAAGATAACAGCCTCATCATCATTAGGTTCCACACACAAAAATATTATTAATAGTAATAAACAATTAGGAGCCTAAATCAACCTCATCATTAGGGTTTCTATGAATTAAAATTTCAATTTTAAAATTAAAGTTTCTGTGAATTGATACTCTAATTTTAAATTAGGATTTTAATTCAGAGAAACCCCCTTTTAATAAGATTTAAAAAAATAATGATTTTTTATAATAGAAATAAATCTTTTTTTCCATAAAATTAAACACAATGAACATTTTTTTAAAATTTTAAAAAATTAGTTTTTATCATAATGAAAGAATTTTAAAAATTAAAAACCCTAAAACTAATATAACTTTATTTTTTGAAGCCTCTGGAACTCACAGATCTAGGTTTCCTCACCAAGATATGTTTAAGATCTAGAGTAGAGATCTTGAAACAAACCAATGAAAAGAAACATTGAGATTTTTAATTTATGAAAAAATTTTCAAAAAAAAAAAAATTAAACATGCAAGAAAAGGAACAAAGTTTTTTTTAACCTTATTCACTAAGACCCATAGATATATTCAGATGAAGAGGGCTTCCACCACAACAAGTTAAAGAGCCTAGAAGGTGAGAACAATTTTTCCAGAGAGATCAAAACGCTTCCACCATTTCAATAATTTCTCACGTTATGAGATGATTGAGGGATTTTTTGAAAGATTTTAAAGATCTGGTATGAGAAAGGAGGAGATGAGAGTAGGTTTCATAGAAAAATCAAACAGAAATGGCTTCCATATTAATCACAGATGGTGTGATTCAAAACTCTAAAGAGAGAGATAAAGTGAGTTTGAAAGGAGAGAGAAAGATAAAAAAAAAATTCTAGAGAAAACAACAAAAATGAGGTTGTCTATGGGGTGGGGGAGTATTTATGTTGGCTTGAGCTATAAATTAAAATTTTGAATGTAAACCTTATCTGTTGTCTCAAGGGATCAATATAAATCATATCTCTTGGCTCAAGGGATCAACCGTTATCTTAGCCATAAGATATATATTATCCTATAATAGCTATTAGACCTTA
>CAOJBK011344039.1:0-10025 GCA_948294925.1 Codiaeum variegatum | reverse complement strand
AAAGTACTTTCATAAGATTATTTATTTTATAACTTTTTACTTATGTATTTTAAAAATAATCGAATATCAAAATTTGTAATTAGTAAACGTAATGACTACTTATTTCAGAATGAAGAGAATATATTATATAGATATTAGATTAGATATCTAATTAATAATTAAATTATCTAGTTAATTAGAAGAAAATAGGGGTGATTACGTAATTTTAACGATCTCCTTATAATTATAATGACTAAAGCTTAATTTGACTCCTAATTTTTTTTTAAATATTTAATTAATAATAAAATTAAATTTTAATCCAATTAATTTTTTAAATTAATAATTTTAAATCAAATTATTTCAATTATATCAAATTAAATAAATTTTTAATTACAATTTAAATAATTTTTTCTTTTTATATATATAATTGGAATGATTAGACATTAGGAAAAAGTTGGGGTTAAATTAAACCTTTATCCTTATAATAATTCGACATGACAATTTAGGTAAAACGAATAAAAGGGGTCAACAGGTTCGAAAACGAGAATCAGAAGATGAGGGTCTCACACTTCAGTTTATCGGCTACAATTCCACCAACACCAACCAAGAAAATTCCACTTATTCAAACCAATTGGGCCAAGAAAACCTTGCTTCGAGCTCTCACCGGAGCTCTTTCTTTCAACCTTTTACTCTCTTCACCATTTTCTCTCGCATTATCATCCTCCGGTGTACCACTACAACAACTGCAATCGCCTTCTTCGACGGAGCATTGTATCGAAGAAGGGAACCAACAATATGTTGGAGAAGAAATTACTGGAGCTCAAGCGCTCTCTAATGAGGCAATTGTGGAGGAAGCTTGGCAGATTGTTAATGACAGCTTTCTTGATAACGGACGCCATCGCTGGACTCCTCAATCTTGGCAGGTAATTCAATATTTTACTAACGACTTGTCGTTTAGACTGCAATTTGACGCATTACTGTGCCTGCAGCAAAAAAAGAATGATATTTTGAGTACTTCCATTAACAGTAGATCAAAGGCTCATGATATAATTAGGAGGATGCTAGCTAGCTTGGGTGACCCTTACACACGTTTTCTTTCACCTGATGAGGTAATTGATGTGCTTGGCTCTTATCAATATTATATATAATATGCCGATGGCTTCACTTACATATTTTTCAGTTTTCTTATTGCATGAAATGTATCACCTTTTTCATTGTGAAAGTTCTCGAAGATGGCAAGGTATGACATTTCTGGTATTGGAATAAACCTTAGGGAAGTTCCTGATGAGAGTGGAGGAGTTAAATTGAAGGTTCTAGGACTCCTACTGGATGGGCCTGCACATTCTGCTGGTGTAAGACAGGTATTTTTGAACCTGAAAACTATATATATAATATGTCAATCTTTTCTAGTTTATATTTATTTAATTTCCATTGATTATTGAGTTTAGTTTCATCCTTACCTTTGATTCGAATTCGTGTTTCGTAGATAACTTTTGCTTCGCTTAGTAATTAGCATTCTTTTCTTCCTAATTTTAGCATTTAAACTAGTTTGTTATCTGAATGTGATGTTTGCTTTAGCTTTTCCAATTTATTTTTATCATTTAGCAAACAGTCTCAACATTTGTTGAATCATATGGTTTTTTTATTCGGCCATGTGAGTTGTAGACCTCTGGATGCACCACAAGAATGGTAGAGCACATTACAGTAATTATAGGTAAAAAGGGCGAGGAGGGGTAAACCTAAACTTGCATAGGAGGATAGTTCATAATAATCTAGAGACATTACATTTGTGGCTCAAGATTGCTTTGAGTGGAAAAAACAAGTCCATATAGCTGACCACAATAACTTGTGACTAAGGCGTAGTTGAGTTGAGTGAACAGTCTATAATTTTCAGGTGTTGTGTTCGGTTTAACTGAATTTTGGAGTGAGGTCATTTTATTTCTCATATTAGGGACCGTTTCTATGTGCATGTATCTATCAATTATTAAAAAAACAAAAAGAGAAGAGATTCAAGAAAATAATTTATAAAATCCCTTGGAAAATTTCTTTCTTTCCCTTCCCAATTTTAGCCTAAAAATTAAATTATCATGCTACTAGTCAATCCATGCAGGATTTATCTGCCTATTCCGTTTTCTATCTTCCTAAATCCCAAATATTTTTCTATGAATTGTCATCAACTGTGCTATCCTAAAAAATTTCTGCCCTTTGTTTTAGTGCTGTCATGAGCATACTACTTATTTCTGTTGTTACCATCCCTTTAATTACTGGCTTGTGGCCGCCAGAAATTATTGTTCTGTGTGCATATTGAATTGTAAGTTATAGTTATTTATGTACATCTATTATTCCTTGGCTTTAGCACTTCATCTGGATTGAATAGGACGAACATTTAAATTTGGTTGATGTAATTGTGAGTTTTTTTTTTTTTAATTTTTTTCTTTTAATGAGAATGAGCTCCTTATATTCTATATTCATCTACTAGGGGGATGAAATCTTAGCAGTCAATGGAGAAGAGGTCAGAGGGAAATCAGCTTTTGAAGTATCGTCTTTGTTACAAGGCCCAAATGAAACATTTGTGACTATTAAGGTTCTGAACTTTGCCTGAGATATGGAGCATATGCTATGTTAGCTTTTGTCTTATGTTAATTTATTGTCTTTCTATATATTGAGAAAGCATATGATCAATTATAGGTGAAGCATGGCAATTGTGGGCCTATTCAATCTCTAGAAGTTCAGAGACAACTAATTGCTCGGACACCAGTGTTTTACCGATTGGAACAAGTAAACAAAGACACCACTCCAATTGGGTATATTCGCCTGAAAGAATTCAATGCGTTGGCCAGAAAAGACTTGGTAATTGGTAAATATTTATCTATTTTGGATACGATTACTATTTTTGCTGCAATAACTTTTGTTGTGGATTTATGCATTTCTTTGTGATGCATAGGCTTCTCTTTGATTCCTTCTTTATGAATACATTGTACTAACTAACGTCCATTAAATAATGAGGGAGTAAATGTTTTTTGTACTTTCTCTTGCTGCTCTTTTTACTTAAAGAGGGAAAAAATGATTATTAGAAAAAGTTTAAATTCTGAAAATATGAGCTCAACTATTGTAATGTTGGGAAAAGAGTGAGTTTAGTAGTGTGGAAGTAATCCCTTTCCCTCTTTATGTGTTCAAGATAGGCAAAAAAAAAAAAAATGCAATGCAAGAATTTTTTACGTGGAAAACCCCTCAAAATGAAGGGAAAAACCATGGGACTACTAGTCTAAATCTTTCATTCTATGATGATAGTAGCATAAAAATAAAGTCTTCTCAAAAAACTAGAGGCTAACTCAATTCCCTCACCCTATTTCGGATGAATTACAGTAATTAAATAATCTTACCAATATATGATGGAACTCTCTCACAAGTTCGAGAATTTAGAGATTTTCTTAAACTTCTTCATACTAAGGTGACTCTCATCTCTTAAGTGCTCCCGCTCTTGTTGTGGATGAAAAACCTTTCTTTGAGTCCTCTATTTATAGGTTTGAGGGATGGATGTAACTCGCTCTATATTCAACCAAGTGAGTTATGACCATCCAAATACATGAATGCTATTTAGTGCATGTGAGTTATAACAACTCAAATGCATTGAAGCACATTTGTTCTAACTTATGACTTCATCAATGCTAGTGCGGTAACTTCTCCCTTCCTTTTCTAATTATTTTAATTTGTTATATGGGTGTCCACTAATTAGGAGAGACCACCCAACAGGTAATTTGTAGTTTATGCGATGGTAATCTAGTTTGCACACCATTAATTCTATTTTGTTTTTCAGTTTTCTCACACAAAAGTGTTGAGAATTGTGGCTGCACAATGAAATCAGTAGCTTTTTTTTCAAATTTTACTGGTTCTCATGATATTTATTTCAAAAGGTTACCAATAGTTATTGCAAAGTTGAGAAATACAAACTTGAAATGTGTTATTTTGATGCAACGCATGCCTTTTTAATCCAACTTGGTAGTACTTCTGCTTTTGAATTTTTGAAACTGAATGGTTTAAACACTCCCAAGCACCCCCAAGCTTTTGTCCCATTTGTTTTATTTAAATTTCCCCTGTTTGATCGTTAAATATGAGAGCCTTGGATGATAATGCTTTTCTTTAGATCAAAGCATTATTAATGTTTCTGTGACATGTTCAAACTATGCGGTTCTTGCTTGTCAATTAAATTTAGTAAACAATGGTTGTTGCAGCAATGAAGAGGCTTCAAGACATGGGTGCCTCGTATTTTGTCCTGGATCTTAGAGATAATCTTGGTGGACTTGTGCAGGTTACGTCACACAGTTTACTTTTCGTATTAAAATTTAGCTCAATATTCAGCTTTGATGATTCAGCCATTTCTATGAGTAGAATAACCTTTTAAGGGGCGGCATCATGGGCGGATCCAGCCTTGGAGGAGTTAGGGCAGCTTCCCCCAATAAGTTTTCAGATTTTCCCTTTAATATATGTATATTATAAATTGTTTCTCTAATTTTTATCCTTTTGCCCCCAATAAATTTAAAATTTTTCCTTTAAAATATACATTTTATAGATTTTATATCTCTAATTTTTATCTTTTTGCTCCCATTAAATTACAATTAACAAATATTTTTCCTTTTTTTTATGTAGGTTTAAGGTTTCACTTATAATTTTAAGTCACTTTTTATGTTTGAATACAAAATAGAAATAAAAATAATTTCAATGTACATTTTCTTTCTTTAATTTTATTCATAAATTATGTGTATGTATAATTGAGTATGATGTTAAAATTTTTTTGCCCCCAAAGAAAATTTTTCTAGATCTGCCACTGGGCGGCATGTGGATTTTGGAAAGGGAACTATTGCTTTTTAAACTCTAAGGCTGGATATGTATGTATACTTGGATTCCTGTATTTATGAAATCAGTTTTCTGAAAATGGTGTATATTTCAATTTAATAAAGTCTCCCATGTAATATAGGCTTCACCATGAAATGTTATTATGGGATACAATGTGACTTAATAGTTAAAAAGATGATAGTGATCTGTTTGCTGACTTTTTCATTTCTTATAGAGTGTAATTTTGTCAATTTGTTTCAAACTTTTTGTTCATTTCAGGCTGGAATTGAAATTGCCAAGCTCTTTCTACATGAAGGGGAGACGGTATGTGGGTTCACAATCTTTGAACTTTGAAAAACTATTTTTCTAGCTACCTTTCTTTATTGCTTATTGAACAGCTGAGTCATTTCTTTTACTTTTCATTTTAATTGATTCTTTCTTTGTCATCCACATTTTAGAAAATACTTAATAATTTCTTATCTTTATAGATGAGAACTTGCTAGTTAATCTTACGTTAGCTCCTTGTGATGCACACTTGATGGTAGAACATCTTGTCTATTACACATCTTATTAGTTGAGAAAAATGTTCAACACGTGGGTTATTTAGGAATCTAATCTCTACCATTAATGAATTCCAGTATTCTAGTGTCTTGGGATTGGGATAATATAAAGATGTCGGCAAAATACATTATTAAGTCCCTGAACTATAGCTGATTTTTACCTTAAGTTTTTGTCAATCTATTGCATTCTATTGAGCCCATGTGAATTTATTTTTTGTTCTATTAAGTCATTTTTTAATGGTTTTTGATAATTTTACAAACGTCGTTAAAGCAATGAATTCAAAATTATATGATTTATCTCTTTATCTCAGATCTCAACCTCTAGACCCGATCTGACTCTTTAAAATCTTCTTCTTCATCATCATCTTCTTCTTCAAGGTCTAACAATGGGGCTAGAACTTGGAGTTTTTTCAAATGAGTAGAAAGTTTCATTGGCTTGATCTGTTCATTCAAAAACAGCTCATCAGCAGAACTTAAGGACCCATTTTGACCCAACCCGTTAGACCCAAGTATTGTTGAAAACTCAAACTCATACATATTGGCATTATCAGGAGAAGAAACAACAGAAACAGAGTAAGAATCAGTAGTAGTAATGGCAAAATGCATAGAACTTGCAGGACAATTGTAAAAAAAAAGAACCCACCATTAATGAGTCCATGGCCATGGCTTGAAGGAGCACTAACACAAGGAGTAGAACAAGCGTTGTACAAATCTTCAGAGAACAAATGGGTTTGTTGAGAAGGGAGTGAATCGCCATTGTTAGGGGTTTGAAGGCATGAAGTTGAGGTTTCTCCATTTTTATTGAACTCCATAATGAGAAATTATTGATGAAGAAGAAGAAGAGAAATGAAAGAGAAAGATTAATGATGGAGTGCATTGGTAACTGGTAATATGCTCTGTTTTCTGATGATGTGGCATCTAATATAACCTCTTCACGCGCTTGTAACGGAATTTGACATTTACTCTCCACAAAACTGTGAAAAAAGGGCTTAATAGAACAAAAAATAAATTAACAGGGTTTTAATAGAATGCAGTAGATTGACAGGGGTTTAAGTCAAAAAACCGCTATAATTCAGGGGTATTTTGTCTAATGATGTCTTTCATTTTAGTTTTTTTGGATGGTTGTGCTTTTGACATGCATATATATAGTCTTGGGATTTTGTTTTTGTGTACATATTCTTTTACCCGATTAAGGACTTGAAATAACCTTATTAATTACTTCGTTAACACCCAGCCATATAGGCTTATTGGCTTACACAATTAACCGTTAAGGAAGAAGTGGCCATTTTATCTTTTAGACCTTGCTTAATAGCGAGTTTCTTTTGAGAACCTAAAGCATAACAAATTTGCTGAAGGCATTGTCACCTTTTCAGTTTATTAGCTTGTTGCTTGCTTGTTGTAATGTTATTTGACTTTTGCTATTTATTTGATTGCCATAGCTATGTAGAAGAATTTTCTTGTTCTCCCTTTGTAAAAGTTTTTTCTTTTTAAATATAAATTCATTCAAAGACTCCATTAGCCAATGCTTTCTGTTTGTTTTCATCTTTTATCCAAGAGTTCTTTTCTGTCAGTTTTGAAGAGCCTTACAAAAAATGTATGTAATTGTTAAGGGTTTGGATTATGAAATAACTTTTGAAGATAATATTGGTCACCAGACTTAGTTGCCTCGAATTGATGTCTGGCATTGCATTAACGAATTTAGTCCCTCTGGAAATGATTATATTCATTTGGTTTTTAATCTTGATGATGTGTGTAAACAGGTGATTTATACTGTTGGAAGGGATCCCCAATACCAAAACACTATAGTTGCTGATACTGAACCATTGGTTAGAGCTCCTGTTATTGTAAGTTCTCTTGTATCTTTGATATAGACAGCGGAAAATTTATTTATTTTTTGTCAATAAATCAGTTAGCACAATAAGCATCAAAAGTGTTCATCTTTCCTTTCAGCAGCATCGTTTGTCTATTTATCATTTGTTTTTGGATCATTGTTGCTCAAGCAAGAAGTAAGTGGACTCTATCATTTATACTAAATGAGTTTGAGGCTGGAGCTTGTGAAATGTTGTTGGGCCCATTTCACCCACTCCAAAATTTTGCTCCAGTATTGGTTATACTGTGGAGGCTGTGCAGATGGTATAGATTTGATTTCTTGAATGTGATTCCTCTCTTGTTATGTCTCATCTGTTTAACTAGGGAAATGTCTTTGTTTCTGATAATTCCCTTTATGCAGGGGATGATATCTGCTTGTGCCTTTTATTTGAGTTTTTTTTTTTTCTTTTTCTGTAAAATGGAAAATATCCAGTCTGATACATTTCTTTTCATGGGCTGATTCATGTAGTCATATGTGAGTGTATTATTTATTTTGGAAGGATCTTATAAGCATGCCTTTGACTATGGCTTGAATCACTTATGTAGGTTTTGGTGAACAACAGAACTGCTAGTGCGAGTGAAATTGTGAGACTTTTACCAAAAATATGTCTAATTATTTGAACTTCAGCAGTTGTGGTACTGTTATTGAGGCTATTATTTCAGGTTGCATCAGCACTTCATGATAATTGCAGAGCTGTTCTTGTGGGTGAAAGAACTTTTGGCAAGGTGATTTTACTTTGCCAATGTTTATACAATTTATTATGATTCATATTCTATTTCTATTATGAAATTCATTTCCGGAGTCTGTCATGATCATGCAATTCTTGCATTTGTCATGTAATCAAAGCCCAGGTAGAACCTCCCTGTTTACTCAATTTAACACTCATATTTTTGCATTTATTCATGGATGGGAAATCACAAAAGCTGGATCTCCGTTGATGGGCACAAAGGCTAGCTGTTTATATTGGTGCATTTATCATATGGTAATCAATGGAATTTCCAAGCATCGTAGATCCGTAGGAATAGCCTATTATCAAAGGCCCAAATTGTTGAGTTTGGATGATGATGAAGCCCTAATAGTTGAACCTCAGTGTCAATTAATGCTGGGACCTTTTAATTTCTCGATTATCATATTATTTTTTTCCCAGGGTTTGATTCAATCAGTTTTTGAGCTTCATGATGGGTCTGGAGTGGTTGTCACTGTTGGGAAGTACGTCACACCAAATCACATGGACATAAATGGCAATGGAATAGAGCCTGATTATAGGAATATTCCAGGTTAGAACTCATTATCATATTATTCATCGTTGTTCCTTTATAGAATATGATTTGAATAAACCTCCATATGCAGCTTGGGGAGATGTTACAAGGCATCTGTCACAGTGCCATATGAAACGGCAAGAATAAAGCTCAGGTTTGCACCATGTTTTTTCTTGGTAGCTGTGCTTGTCAAGATAACATGTCGCTGACAGGAAAAGCATCTAATTTTTGTGGACTGAAGCATATGTTGACCAAAGGCATCTCTACTTCTGCATGCTTTTCAATGAAGAGATCCAATTTGTACAGTTTGAATGTATCATTCTTCCAAATGCACTGGTAATGGAAAGTGTATTCAGATGAAATAAAAAATGAATTCTGAGCCTTAGGCTTGACTATTTTAATTACTATTACCTTCTAAATTCTGGTTGACAAAAAATTTGAAAAGAATTGGCATTAATGCAACATATAAAACCTAATTAGTGAGATTTGCATTAGTAATTACCAATGCGAATTGTTCTTTCATGATATTCCATGCTGTACATGAACCACAAATTAAGTTTTTTGGATTTGCTTTTGAAATGTAGTATACAAGTGATAACATTTTAACTTTAATTAAAAACAAAACGCTTTGCTTGCTCTATAATACTGTCCCAATACATTCCAATGGAAAGAAACCTAATACGAACTGTTACTTCTCTTTTTGATTTTTGTCATTCAGAATTTTATAACCTCACAGTTCTAAAAGATCAAGCTTCATAGAAACCAACTAGAAAGCGTTAGTGAACCTTTTGAACTACGAATACCTTGTGCTATTACAGCACTAGTTTGTTTGCTTTTAAAATAAAAATACTTGCCGCTGATACTAATATCTGTTGTTGTGGAAGACTGCAGGAGATAGTTTTTTAAGGGACAAATTATAAAATGGACGAATGAATAAATTCCATCATACATTTTCATTACTCATTAGTGGTTGTATTTAGAAATACTCAACTCAACTCAACAAAGTCTTAATTCCAAGTTAATTGGGATCAGTTATATGGATTCGCTTTCTCCACTCGGGGCGATCGTGAACTATATTATCAGAATGTTTAAAAACTCAAGATCATGTTGAATGACTCTATTCCAAGTTAGCTTAGGTCTACCCCTCTCTTTTTTATCCACATCTACTCTAAGGTGTTCTAATTTTCTAACCGGTGCATCTAAAGGTCTACGCCGCACATGCCCGAACTATCTTAGTCTCCCTCCTCTCAACCTGTCTTCTATAAGGGCAACTCCGACTTTATCCCTGATATACTCATTACGGTCTCTATCCATTCTAGTATGGCCACACATCCATCTTAGCATCCTCATTTCTGCCACACTAAGTTTAGAGATTTGTTATGATTTTATAGCCCAACACTCACTCCCATACATCATAGCAGGCCTCACCGCAGTGCGATAAAATTTTCCTTTTAGTTTATGTGGAATCTTTCGATCACATAAAACTCCGGAAGCACTCCTCCATTTCATCCACCCCGCTTTGAT
>CAOJBK011344001.1:0-27832 GCA_948294925.1 Codiaeum variegatum | reverse complement strand
TAAGGCCTCAATTCCCAGACACGAGGAATGAGTAAGGGCTTTAGGTTATCAAATTACAAGAATTCATGACTACTCTAGTCTTCATGCTCCTACTAGGCATCTTCATGGGTTTAACCTTCTTTTGCTCTTACATCTCCAAATCTCATGTGTACATTTAGTAACCTTGGCATACCAAAATGAGATTACAAAGAAAAGATAGCTGACAGGCTCAATGAATTTGAAATCGAAAACTAGCAATTAACACTTAATTACAACCCCTTTATATAATAAAAGAATATTACATACCCCACAAAGTCCATTTATTAGGTTAAAAGTCCATGATCATCCATATATGCTAAGACCTCCACATTACATGCATATATAACTTTTATATATAACTATGTGATGAAAATAGCCAAACTAAATTCCCTAAGCTAGGATACGGTCGTATGGGGTATCATATACGAGCATATGGACAAGTCCATATGATCGTACAGGGACACTTCCATATGGGCATATGCAAGTACAAAGCGTTTAGATCAATCCCTTTAAAACCATACGGGCATATGAAACTCTTACGTATGGCCTTATGCCAGTCAAAAAGCTAAAGGAGCTAACCTGTCAACACGATACGGTAGTATAGACAAAGTCCATACGATAGTATCCAAGACGGGAACTTGGTTTTGCACAACAAATTTGATGGCTCAGCTACTACTTAAAGGAAATGTTACGGAGTCGCACAACAGAAGCAGAAGGAAAAATAAAATCTGAATGGGAAAGATTCGATTTTTGGTTTTCAAAATTTTTTCTAAAACTTGGTTTTTGTTAAAACTCTTTTAACAAAATTAGGTTAGGTAATTTTTCAAACTCTTTGAAATATTTCCCTAACCTAAGATTTGAATACTAAAATATTTTATCAAAACTCTTTTAAACAAAACATTTAGAAATTTTTAAACTCTTTGAAAATTGGTTCTATGTTAAAACTCTTTTAACATAGAGAGTTTAGTCATTTATCAAACTCTTTAATAAATGTCTAAACCTAAGTTTGGACCCATAACTTCTACCAATGATATTTTCCCTAATTTATGTTCGAAACACAAATTGAACAAAGAAAGGTTAGAAGAAAAAATACCTCTCACCCTCCTTCGTTAAGCTTCCCAAGTGTGAAGCCTCTAGCTTGAAACACACATAGCTTTTTCCAAAATCTTGTTCTCTAATTCTCTTCAAGAAGTTTGAACCATCTCTCTTTGGTCACCCAAACTTTTGGTCTTTGCTCCTTTACTTAAGAACTTAAGATTATGGATTAGTTTTGGACTTGAAAGCTTCTCCATACTCCTTTCTCAAAGGTTAATAGAAGAAGAACTTGTTCTTGAAGAACTCTTCTTCAAAACAAAATTTCTCTCTTTATTTAGTTTGAATTTCAAGCTTTCTCTCTCTAACCCAAGAAAGAAGATGATGAATAGTTCCACCATCTCTTCTATGTGTTGAGTGTGTTTTTTGACTTAGGAAAAAAGATAAATACAACCTACTTATACCCATACCTAGTTTAAGGAAAGGTATCGCCAATTTGTCTAGTTGACTTTTTTACTTTTCAACTAGATTAATTTGTTGATTAGTAGGAATCACCTTTAAACCTTGATTAACCACATCTAATGTGGATTAAGCTAACATCTCAGGTTAAGCTTAATTATTTTTTTTGTTTGTCCAAAACCATTTCAATTAATCATGCCCATTTGTATCTTATACAAACTATGACATAATTGAAATTAATCCTTTTATGAATTAAACATCAAAACATGCTAGATTTTTTGAAAATTTAATTACATGTTTAATTCAATCATCATTAACAATTAATTAAACTCTTTAATTAATTATTAATAAGATGAATACAAGCTAATGGGAATTGCTATATGGTGTGTGACTTACTAGGTTCATGTTCTAATTAGTAATGGGATGAAGAAAACTCTTTTCTTCCCACCAAGTGTGTAGACCTAATTGCACGCTTAGTCCCATAAGTCATGAGTGACGTCTAGCATAACATATCACGACTACCTAATCAGAAATGAATGTCAGTGATCATATCCTTGATATTGCATGGACCTCTCGATCATGATTACCATGCATTTGAGTCCCTTCATTACGGATTCCCGATCTTAGCTATAGTCATGAAATAGTCAAACCCTATATGCTAGGTCATAATGCCTCTATCTGATTTGAGTTCTTAATAAATCCAGTTTCCACTAGAAACTCTTTTTGGTGAACCTTATCCACCCTTGCTAGGGATTTGCATTTCAAGAACAACCAGAAGTCATAGGATTCTTCCTTGGTTACCCAAGTTAATTAATCCTTTCTTCATTGAACACTTATCCTAACATATCACTTATTATGGCCACCACATGCCATATACCAATACATGACTAGCATCGGTATGTAACCAGTAACAAACCATTGTCACTAATATGCCAGATAACATGTCACATCAACTTTAAGGATTATATACACAATCATGATCTAAATGATGCAATATTCACTAGTTGGTAACGATCCATGTATACATCACCTAATGTCACTATTCAACTTACTCATCCAATGAGTATGATCACACGTTGTCACAACATCACATGTCTCTGACAAGAAACTCACTACCTCCATACCAATAGGTATCTCATACTTATCATGGATGACAATATAGGTGATGGTCTTCTGGATTAATGGCATCCTTACCAATAATCCTCTAACCATGAACAACCTTTATAAAATCTAATAAAGGGTAATCAGTCATCATATTCTCAAACTCTTAAAGAATAGATTCCTTTATAGAATACTTAAAGGACATATATACATTCGATACAAGGAATAAATTCATTTAAAGAACATATATACTAAATCTAATTAGGTTTTTATTTACATTCATATGATGAGTACAATATCTAGGGTATAAACTGCTAACAGCCTCACCTTAAGGGTGGGTGAGGAGAAAGTGATTTTAAATGTGACCCAATCTATGAAAGACCTTTTGATATTTTATGATGAGGGCTCGGCGAGGATCTTTATGAGAATGAGACCTTTAATTTTGTTCCTAACTTTACTTTCAAGGACCCCTTTGAAAGGTGTCTTTTGTAGGAAAAGATAGAGGAAGAGGATATGGAAGCAAAGGAAGAGCTAATGCAATTAGAAGGTAATAGATACATGGAAACAAATAGAGCATATTGTGAAAAATCCACATTATTTCCCTTCGATGAGCATGTTTGTGGACCTCTTACAAGGCCCGGACGAAACCTTTCGGATTGCACTTTCAAGGTGTCACGGATTGTGGATCGAGTTCCCACATTTATACCCCCACATATGTCCGTTGGAGTGTACGTTGTGTGTGAAGTGATTAAAGTTTCCACTTAACCTTTTAGAAAAAATAAGTTTTATTCTAAGGTGATTAATAAACCATTTTAATTTAACTCCATTTTAGAAAAATATAAGTTTTCTACACAATCAGAAAATCTAGCCATTTTGGAACCAAATGGGGTTTGGGGGTTCGTGATCTGAACAAATTTTAATAAAAATAATTTTATACCATTTTAATTAAAATATGATTTTAGCCTGAGACAAATCATGCGAGTTCAATTAAAAGGAATGGTTTTCATGTATGCATGAACATTTATATCAGATAAGTGAATGAACATGCCAGATATGCAAATGACATCCATAAAGCAGTAAATACAAGTGACTTTACCAGGGGTCCTTCCTCTTGCCCACTTCAAGTTCTAGGGAAAGCAAAGCATCCCAAATAAAGTGATAAAGTTTATACAATCAAAACCATTGAAATAGGGGATCTCCCCTCCAGTCTTATGATCTGGGAGGAGCACACATTCCCTAAAGTCGTACATCAAACTGAATAGGAAATATGAACAAATTACACAATCAACAAGTAAAAACATATAAGCAATGGAATAACATAATAATAAGGCAAATAATAGTAAAAATAAACATAGAGAAAAAATGTTAGAGTTGAAGTTGTGAAAGGCTTGCCGACGTATCCCTTTGAATGGGAATCAAACTCCACATTGTTCACCCTTCTCACAAAGAGTGGGGGTTGTTCTGATAACAATGGGGTGGTTTATTGGTTTAGTAGCTAATTGATTTTAGATTTATAAAAATAATTAATTATGTAAGCTAGTAAACAATTCTGAACTTGATTAAGGAAAAATGATTTTGGATGTGTGTTATACCTAAACAAATTTTAGGGTTTGTTGATTTTAATTATGAAAACAATATTCATAAAGTTACCTTAAATCAGTGTTAAAGGGCTGAACAAAAGTTCTGAAAACATGCCTTATGTTTGAATTAAAGGGCTTAAAACATATATTTTATTAAGGGTAAGAACTATATTGTATCGTGTTTACCTTTTTGTGTGGTTTGGGAAGTGGAGCATCTAATGGTTTAACAAAGCCAGAGCGGGTCTCTATTATGTTCGGAGAGTATTGATTGAGTGTCTGGACTATGCTGATATGAACTGGATTGAATTTTCACTGAATGGATTGACTGTCTATAGTGTCTGAAATTGGAGCATCTATAGTGTTTGTTGTCTGAAAACAGTAGTTTTGAAGCTCATAATAATATAAAATTGCATAAAAGGGGTGTCTAATGAGTGTTTATAAGTGTAGTCTGAGAGCTATAAAAGTTGGTAAAAAAGGTAAGAAGTTAAGAACCTAGGTCTTTTCTAAAGGGTCGAATTTGTAGGGAATCGTGACAGAAAAACCCTAAACTAACTGGCACCCATATTGACACATGCTCCACGCATGCACGTGGGCCTTCAGGCATATGTGAAAGGCTTGACACATGCATTGAAGGCTTCATACATGCGTGAAGTTATTTAAGCACACGTCTGTCATTTTGGGCTTGGATTTTTCCTGGGTCTGATTTTTTGGCTCCAGTTTGATTCAGTCCAATTCAATTTTTTTTGGGGTTTCTGGATCCATTTGAAGTCTAATTTGAGCCCGATCAGATCCTTTGGGCTCGTATTGACGGGACGAATGCAATGTTGCCAGAATGAGGGTTCACACATATGAGCCAATTGAGATGCTCAATGTGGAAAAAGCAAAACCTTCCAAAAAGGAACCTTTAGAATTAAAGCTCAAGGCACTCTCAGACCACTTGAAGTATGCCTTTTTAGGGGGAAGGGAAAAGGCTTCTAATTATCCTAAGTGCTCAGTTGTCACAAGAACAAAGGAGAGGTTAATTGATCTTTTAAAGAGACATAAGAGGGTTATTGGGTGGAAAATAGCAGACATAAAAGGGATTAGCCCATTATATTGTACCCATAAAATTCTTATGGAAGATGAGTATAAACTAGTGGTGCAACCTCAAAGGCGGTTAAATCCCAAAATGAAAGAGGTAGTCAAAGTGGAGGTGATCAAATTTCTCGATGCTGACATTATCTATCCCATCTCCGATAGTTCATGGGTGAGTCCATTCCAAATGGTCCCAAAGAAAGGAGGAATGATGGTGGTACCTAAAGAATGAATTAATTCCTTAACAGACGGTGACCAGGTGAAAAGTATGTATAGACTACCGAAAGTTAAATGATGCCACTTGCAAGGATCATTTCTCATTACATTTTATCAATCAAATGCTAGAGTGGTTATCTGGACATTCCTTATATTATTTCCTTGATGGCTTGTCAGGGTACTTTCAAACCCCCATTGCACTGGAAGACCAGGAGAAAACTACTTTCACTTGACCCTATGTCACTTTTACCTATAGAAGAATGCCCTTTGGTCTATGCAATGCATCAACTACATTTCGAAGGTGCATGACAACCATTTTTGATAACTTGATTAAGGATATCATAGAGGTTTTCTTGGATGACTTCTCCATCCATAGGGACAGCTTTGAAGATTGTCTTGCTAACTTGGAGCAAGTGTTGAAGAGGTGCAAAGAAAAAAATCTTGTACTTAATTGGGAAAAATGACACTTCATGGTAGAAGAGGGAATAGTGTTAGGACACAAGATTTCAAAGGATGGTATTGAGGTGGATCGGGCCAAGGTGGCCACTATCGAGAAGCTCCCTCTACTTTCAAATGTTAAGGGCATTAGGAGTTTTCTTGGGCACATGGGTTTCTATAAAAGGTTTATTAAGGACTTCTCTAAGATTTCTCACCCCTTCACTAGGCTTTTAGAAAAAAAAATGTAGAGTTTAGTTTTGATGAGGAATGCCTAGTGTCCTTTAACACTTTGAAGGAAAAACTTATTCATGCTCCGATTATGGTGGCTCTGGATTGGGAGCTCTCATTTGACTTAATGTGCAATGCAAATGACTATGCGATGGGAGCCTTTTTGAGGTAAAGAAGGGACAAGCACTTCCAACCAATCTATTGCTAGTAATACTCTAAATCATGCTCAAGTCAATTACACCACTACTGAAAATGAGCTTTTAGCAGTAGTGTTTGCCTTTAACAAATTTAATTCTTACCTTATTTTGTCAAAGGTAGTGGTTTACATGGACCGTTAGGCATTAAGGTACCTATTTGATAAAAATGATGCAAAGCCTAGGATTATTTGGTGGGTGTTGTAGCTCCAAGAATTTGATTTGGAGATTCAAGATAAAAGTGGAGCGAAAAATTTTGCAGTGGATCACTTGTCAAGATTGGAGAATCCAGAGCTTAAAAAGCTAAAAGAAAGGGAGATTCAAGACACCTTCCCTGATGAGCAACTCATTGCAATGGTAAGTTAGGTATGTAACTCTACCCCTTCTTCTACTATTCCTTGGTTCACCGACTTGGCAAATTATCTTACTGCAAGTGAACTCCCTAAAGGCCTACTTTTCAACAAAAGAAAAAAATTCTTTTTGAACTTAAAATATTTCTTTTTGGAGGACCCTTTTCTTTTTAAGTTGTATAATGACAAAGTGATCCGATGTTGTGTTGCTTGGCCCAAAACCTTGCAAATTTTGGACTAATGCCGTGGAGGTATGACCAAAGGTCATTTTGGTCCGAATCAGACCACTTATAAGGTATTGGAGGCCAAATTCTCTTAGCCCACCATCTTCAAGGACAGCCATGATTAGGTAAGTAAATGTGATGCGTGCAAAAGGTTAGGTAATATTTCTTCCCATTATGAGGTGCCCCAAACCAGTATTTTTAAGTGTGAGGTTTTCTATGTTTGGGGCATTAACTTCATGAGACCTTTCCCTAGTTCTTTTTGTAATAAATACATTCTTGTGGCTATTTACTACGTGTCCAAATGGGTAGAGGCACAAGCTCTACCCAAAAATGATGTTAGGGTGGTTCTCAAGTTCTTGAAAAAGTTATTGTCACTTTGGTACACCCAAGACAATTATTAGTGATAGAGGCACACACTATTGCATTGCACAATTGGCTAAAGTGTTAAACAAATATGATGTCATTCATAAGCTTGCAACCCCTTACCATCTGGAAACAAGAAGGCAAGTTGAAAATGCCAATCGAGAGATCAAAAGAGTCTAAGAAAAGTCTATAGAGGGGAATAGGAAAATTTGGGATGAAAAATTAGATGGAGCCTTATGGGCTTGTAGAATCACTTATAGAACCCCAATTGGAATGACTCCTTTTAGACTTATCCATGGAAAAAAAGTATGTCATTTCCCTGTAGAGCTTGAGCACAAGGGCTATTGGACTATAAAACAAATCAACTTTGATTTACTAGCTACAGGTGAGAAAAGGAAGTTGCAACTCAATGAGCTTGAAGAATTACGACTTCAAGCCTATGACAATTCAATAGCATACAAGGAAAGGACCAAAAAGTGGCATGATGCAAGGATTAAGCAAAGGTGTGAGTCTAAGGTAGGCGGTAAGGTATTACTTTTTAACTCACACTTGAGGTTATACTTAGGAAAGTTGAAATCCTGGTGGTCTGGTCCTTTTATTGAGAAAGAAGTGTTTCCCTATGATGCGGTTGAAATAAGTCACCCCGAAAAGGATGATTTTAAGGTCAACACCTAAAGTCTAAAATTATGCTTGGATAGAGGGGAACTCTTTGAGTTCAAGGAGGTTTGGTACCTCCAAGAGGTGGGGTGAAAGCCCTACCTAACTTCCAACTAAGACGACGCTAATAAAGCACTTGGTGGGTGGCAACCCACCGATTAAAAATTTACTCTATTTTTCTTAGTTTTTAGTTTTAATTTTCTTTATTTTTCAAGAGTGGAGAGGATATGACACTTGGTTGAAGAATTTTACTGGATTTTGAACTCAAACCACCGTGAAATGGTAAGTGGTTTGAGCCACGGGAAGTGCCAAAACCCATGGTACGAACCGATGCGTAAGTTAAGGCAAAATATATAGAAATACTATGCTTTTATTTTAAGCTAAAAACTAATGAAATAATAGCTTTTTGGGCACTCACGGCCTTCGATCATGCCCATAACCATAGCATGTGACTGTAAGAGAAGCTACTGGTCTGATTGGGGCAACTTTTGGGTAGAGTCACTGCCTAGCTCACGGGTGTGACCAGAGCCGTGACCTAGCCCAGTGCCACTGTTTCAAAGAATTTTGTCACAGGCAGCAATTATGGCTTGGATCATAACCATGACTAAGCCCGTGACTACAATTTTTTCATAATAGAAAAAGTGCAACCCACTGTAAAAATTGTTTTTAAAACACCCCTCCACACAAACTAAACCATATTTCATGATCCCTTTGCTCTCTTACACACTCAAACACTCCCAATAATTCTCTTAAACATAAAAAAAAAAAAAAAAAAACTTCGAGGATTCAAGACTTTTATAAAATTTCTCAAGAAATTTACATGTTTTTTAAAATTCTTTCTTTTATTTTCTTTCTTTTTGATTAGTTTAGAATTTCCTTTTAGGGTTTTTGTTTAGAATTGCATGTTAGGGTTTTAATTTTCTATTGTTGTTGAATTTTTTTGTGTTAAATATCTTATTTATGTTCTTAATTTGGTTTAATTTCATTTTGTTTCATTTAATTTTGTGATTTTATGCATGCTAGTTTTAGGGGTTTTAGAGTTGAATTTTTGAAAATCTCTTAAGAAATTGTAGGTTTTTCTTAGTTTAGATCCTTGAATCCTTGTTGTTTTTTCTTTCTAAACAATTTGGGTGTAATTTGAGAGGTTGGTTTGGTTGATTTTGGTGCTTAAAGTTGTGCATGCTAAGTGATCGATAAAATGCCAAAGTGAAATGGGGTTTTGATTTCACTTGAATTTCAACACTTTTTTGTTGTTTTAACTTTTAAAACACCCCCACTTCACTTTGGCTTGAATTGATTGAATGCATGGCACACCGAACACATTGTTATCAATTCACACATTTGGATGCTCCTATGTTAAGTGTTGTTTGAGCCATGTTATTGATGTTTGATTTGACTGAGATGGGTTCCTTTTTGGAATAAAAATGTCAAGAATTCCATGCTATAAATGCTTAGAAAAAAGGGTACCCTCTCACTCAACACTTGTTTGAAGCATAAACACACATTCTATACAAATTGTAGTGGCTTGAACCTTGCCAACGCTTAAGTGTGGAGGTAGGACTTTGAATGGGGTGTTTGGGTTATCTTTTAGTTATTTGCTTGTCTTTATAGGTTGGTAACAGTATATTTTTAGCAGTTACGATGCTGAAATTTTATTATTTATGCAACTAACCACTAATAGCCTCTTTTAGCATTCTATCTTTGGTCATTTTGTGTTGTCTTACAGTAATGGGATCGAGAAAGAGTACGGATGCATCCTCTTCTTCAAAGGCTCCGAGCAAGCACTCGGATTCCTCTTCCTTAACCAAGAAGCAACAAAAAAAGAAAACACTGGTGAGGAGGCCACCACAACCACCATCTCTACCACCACCACCACCATCGTTAGAATGCCATCTTAGAGGACATGGTGGTGGTCGCCTAGCCTTCAATCCCAGCCACCCATATGTAAAATTTCAAGAGCAATGGCAAAGGGATCAATTAAAGCTTCTAGGGAACAAGCCCTTCTTTGTCGACATGTATCATATTAGGAATCTTTAGCCAGCTTGCAAGAATGTGAGCAAATATAGTCCATGCTCAGTTAGCCAGGATGGAGAAACCTATAAGACATTCAGGAGCTTGCCTACTGCCAGCTCACTTAGGAGTTTCTTTGCATCCTGCTTTGGCCGAAGAAATAATCTAATCATGCTTAAAGGTGATCAAGTTTAGGTTAGGAGGTTAAGATTTCCTCAAGAGCATTAATTACCTAGTTAAAGACTTCGGGCTCTACACTCATGATGAAGCCAACTCTATAGTGTATTGGTTTTTAAAGGTGGCATTTTCTAAGGACTTACCCAAATCGAACAAGGCTTGGAAATAATTGGCTTTCGTACCATGGAAAGAAGCAAAGAGAAAGGCCTTTAAGATTAAGGACCCGACCTTACAATTTGTGCATTACTTCTAGGGTGGTCCATCTCTCCACATTCTCAATCATGGGGCCATGTCTACAAGTCATACTTGTTTTTCCTCTATTGCATGAAAAAGGATGTTCGGATCAATTTAACTTACTCTCTACTATGGGCACTGAATGATCAAGCTAACAAGAATGCTTCTAGATTCCTCCATGGTGTGTCATATATCATGAGGTTTGCTCGTAACTTAGGAGTGATTCAAGTGGTGGATGATATGACTATTGATGGGCCAACAACGTTGGTTGACTTTGAGAGTATCAAGAACATGCTCCAGTAGAACAAGGGTAAGCTTGGGGCTACAGCCTCATCCTCCATACCACTTACAACCAATTCATCATCTTTAAGGGAGGCTTATTCTCCTATTATTTCTTTAAAGGCTAGCATGGCGAATAGTATGAAGAGTATTCAAGCTAATATTAGGCGCCTCCAGCAGTAGCAGGAGGATATTCTTGAGGGGCTTCATGAGTAGCGCAGACAGGAAATTGGTTCACCAAGACTTTATTTAAGATCCTGAAGCATCTATAGGTCAATAAGCCTAAGAGATTAGCATCACCACCTAATCAGCCAGCACTACCTATGCCACCAGCTACAGGTCATCCCAGTGCTTCATCTTCAGCACCACCTATGGAGGAATTAGAGAGCTCTGAGACAGAGATGGAGACCTACTCTAGCATCCCACTGGCCACTACCTCCCATTCAAGTGAGGAGCCACAGACCGAGTATAATGACAAAGATGATGTCAACTCTCTGAGCCTTTCCTTCTAGTATTGTGGTTGACCTTTCTATCACTTTACTCATGTTTTTCTTTTCTTTATTTCTTTAGATATTTGTACTATTTAATTTGGATATTTGCTTTTATTTCTATTTTAAACTTGATGCATGATGACTGCAATACTCGGAAGTGCATATGGTTGTACGAAGTAATATAATCGGTGAGTCCTGGTATTGTTCTCCTAAGGGATTCTATAGGTTCAATCAACCAAGCACTAACTCACTATCCTAAGCTATTGTCTAACTAACCAATAATTTTTTTTTATTAATGACTAAAACTTTAAACTTAACTAAACTAATTGAAAATTGAAAATAAAAAAAGAAACACAATGTTAAAACCCAAGATGAGAAATGTCCGCCTAGACTTTGACTCGTATTTGACTAAATTTCATAGGCAATCAATAACTCAATGAGAATTTAAGGCATATAACAAGTGGGTTTTTCATACACAAACTAGGTTAAATCCATTCTCAAGTAATCAAACCTCTAATTCCTAAGTAAAGGAAGGGAATCTCTTCTCATAACCAATCAAATAGGAAAAGCATTAAGAATGATGTGAATAAACCATAAACCCAAGGAGTTTACACCTCTATCTCTAGCAAGCATAGCAAACCCAAATGGTTTTGAGTATTAAAAATCTAAACTTTCTATCTCTAGCAAAGATTAGGCAATAATAATCATCAATAAGCATGCATTAAAAATTAAAAATGCAGAAATTATAATAAAAACATTACTTGAGAAAACCCCAAACATTCATTTAGTATAAAACGTGATTAATTCATATAAAATAGAAAATTCTTGTCTAATCTAAGTAGATTAGAAGTATATAGTTCTTATTAACAAGATTATAACATAAAATAAAATAGAAAGAGAAAAGAACTAAGAAACCCATATGGATTCTTACCTCAATACCCTTGTTGAATCTTAGTTGAAACTTGATTTTGAAGTGCAAATCTCTCTTAAATTTGGCTACTTAGTGTGATTTTCCACGATCATAGATCTATTAGGGTTTAGGAACTAACAAATTGTAAAAACTATAAAAAAGCTCCCTAATTTTTCTATAATCTACTATTCATTGTGTTGGACTCTGCGTGGTCATGACCATGACACAAAGTGTGACTGGTGTTCTATTTTCCCTCCTTTTAGTCCAGTAGCTTTCCTTTGAATCATAGGCTTGGTCACAGTTATGACTGAAGGACGTGACCACATGGATGGCTACTAGACTGGATTGCTACCTTGTGCTTTTACTATAGCAGTTCCCCTTGGTCATGCTCGTGACCCAAGCCATGACTGCTCCAAATGCTCTGTTCTTACTGGTTTTTGTCCTATTTGTACACCAAATCCAATGTTTTACATTACTTAGCTCTAGACTAATGTTTAGACCTAGAAAAGATGAAAACACACTAAAATAAGCAAATTAAATGCAATTGGACTCAGATAATGGCTAAGAAATTAAGTAAAAATTAGGTATATTTAGCCATTATCAATACCTTATTAGATATGGTGTTGTCCATAATAAGCTATACCGATCTTCCTATCTCCTTATAGGGATATAAACTTGAGACAACTTCTTATATCCTAAATAGAGCTTCTTCCAAATCTATTTCCACCACTCCATATGGGATTTGGCATGATAGAAAGCCAAGTCTTAAGCATGTTAAGATTTGGGAGTTTCCAGCACACATTAAAAAGCTAAGAATAAACAAGTTAGAAGAGAGGTCTATTAAAGGAAGGTTTGTTGGATATCCTAAGGGTGGTTTAGGATACTATTTTTATCTTCTCACAAAGTAAACAATTGTTGTTAGCTAGGATATCATTTTTTTTAGAAAGAGTTTGTTCAAGAAGGTGGCATAGGAAGGGAGATAATCTTAGATGAAGTGTCATTCAAAGAAATCTAACAAAATGATCAAATGGAAATTGATCAATCCCAAGAACTTAATCTGATTAATAATGTATCCACAGAAATAACTCATATATCTAGTAGAGTATGTCATCCTCTAAAGAGATACAGACTTCTTTATGGTAATGTACAAGAGTTATTCATTCTTGAGGAAGTTGATCAAGGTATTGATCTTACTACATATGAGGAAGCTATATCAGATATAGATTCTTTTAAATGGCTAGAAACTATGAAAGAAGAAATGGATTCCATGTATGCTAACCAAATCTGAAAACTTGTGGATCCACGTAAGGGTATTATACCCATAGGGAATAAATGGGTCTTCAAGCGAAAGATTGGCATGGACAGAAATGATGAAACATTTAAGGAAATTCTTATAGCAAAAGGATTCCCCTAGAGAGAAGGGGTTGACTACCAGGATACCTTTTCTCTAATAGCCATGCTTAAATCCATTAGGATTTTATTAGCCATACCAGCATACTACGATTATGAGGTTTGGAAAATGGATGTTAAGACTGCATTCCTAAATGGAAACACTGAGGAAAACATTTTCATGGAATAACCTAATGGTTTTGAATCTAAGGATGGTTCTAAAGTGTGCAAGCTTAAGAGATCCACTTATGGAATTAAGAAAGCTTCGAGGAGTTGGAATCTTCATTTTGATGAGGCAATCAAATTGTTTGATTTCAAGAAAAACAAAGATGAACCATGTGTGTAGAAGAAGGTTAGTGGGAGTGCACTTATGTTTCTTATAATTTATGTGGATGACATTTTACTAATTGGAAATGACATTGGAATGCTCATAAGTGTGAAACTATGGCTGTCCTCTAACTTCTCTATGAAAGACTTAGGAGAAGCCACTTACATTCTTGGAATTCTCATCTATAGAGATAGATCAAAAAGAATGTTAAGGCTTTCCCAAAGTCAGTACTTGGAAAAGGTGTTGAAGATATTCTACATGTTGGATTCCAAGAATGGATTATTGCCTATAAGACAAGGTATCCCTAAAGATGCCTGAATAGAGGAAAAATATTACTAAAGTTCCATATGCATCAGTAATCAGAAGCTTAATGTATGCTATGTTGTGTACAAGGCCGGATATCGCATATGCTATTAGTGTGACTAAAAGATTTCAATCCAATCCGGGATTTGATCACTAGGGTACAGTCAAATATATTCTTAAGTATTTGAGAAGAACTAGGGATTTAGTTTTGACTTATGGAGGAGGTGACTTGAGGATATATGGTTTACTAATTCTAACTTTCAGTCAGATGCTAATGATAGAAAGTCTATCTCAGGATTTATTTTAACCTATAATGGAGGAGCAATTTTCTAGAAGAGTTCCAAGCAATCAACCACTATAGACTCCACTACAAAAGCCAAGTATATTGCTGCATCAGATGTAATAAAGGAAGCTATCTAGATTCGAAAGTTTATGATAGAACTAAATATGGTTCCTTCCATTAAGTCACCTATTTCTCTCTACTGCGACAACAATGGAGCCATTGCTCAGGTAAAAGGACCCAGGTCTCACCAGAAATAAAAAACACATAAAAAAAGTGATACCATATTATCAGAGAGATAATTGGGAAAGGTTATTTAGCCATGCAGAAAATAATATCGAATGAAAACACAACAGATCCTTTGACTAAGTCTATGAGTCAACAACAGTTAGATTTTCATCTTGAGAAGATGGGTCTTAGATATTGTAATGATTGGCTCTAGTGTAAGTGGATATTTTTGGAGATATATGATCTAGAGCTTGTATATTGTATATGTTCATAATCATAATCCCATAACGACAATTTAATAAATATATTTCATTTAATGAATTATTCATTTTAATGTTAAATGTATATATGTTCCATGAGTCATATGTAAGAGAATTTATTCTCAAAGAGTTTGAGAATGTGAGTGACATATTCACTTTGTCATAGATTTTAAAGTATGTTTATGGTTAGAGGATTATTAGTTGGAACATCATTAATCCAGAAAATTATCACCTTTGTTGTCATCCATGATAAGTATGAGATACTTATTGGTATGGAGGTAGTGAGTCTCATGCTACAGACATGTGATGTCGTGACAATATGTGGATATACTCATGTGATGAGTAAGTTGAATAGTGATGCTAGTCGATAGATACATGGGTTTTATCCGCTAGTTAATATCACATCATCTATATCATAATTGTGTATATAATCCTTAGACTTGAGGTGACATGTTATCTAGCATATTGGTGGCTATGGCTTGTTACTACTTACATATTAATGCTATACAAGTCCTGGTATATGGCATTTGATGGCCATAATTAGTGATATATTGAGGTAAGTGATCTCTAAGAAAGGATTCATTAACTAAGGTAAACAAGGAAGGGATTCTATGACTTCTGGTTGTTCTTGATACTCAAATCCTTAGACAAGGTAGATAAGACTCAATAGAAAGAGTTTCTAGTAGGAATCTGGATTATTAAGAACTGGAATCGGATAGAGGTCATATGATCTGGCATATAGGGTTTGACTATTCCATGACCCTAGCTAAGATTAGAAATCTATAATGAAGGGATTTAAGAGCATGGTAATTATGATCGAGAGGTCCATACAATGTCAAGGATACGATCACACCAACATTCATTTCTAATTAAGTAGTTGTGATATGTTATACTAAGCGTTAGTCATGACTTATGAGGCTAAGTGTGAAATGAGATTACACATATGGAGAAATAAAAGAGTTTTCTTTGTCCCATTGCTAATTAGAACATGAACATAGTAAGTCACACACCATAAAGCAATTCCCATAGCTTGGATAAATTATAGTAATAATTAATTAAAGAGTTCAATAATTATTAATGATATTTGAATTAAACTTGTAACTAAATTTACAAAAACCCTCGCATGTCTTGAAGTTTAATTCATAAAGGATTTATTTCAATTAAGTCATAATTTGTATGAGATACAAATAATCATGGTTAATTGAAATGGTTTTGGACAAAACAAAAATAATTAGGGATAAACATGAGATGTTAGCCTAATTGATATAACATATGGTTAATTAAAGATTATAGGAATTCCTACTAATTATGAACTTAATCTAGTTGACTAATTAACTAGTCAAAGGTTGATTGGGACAAGTTACCCATACTCTTCCTTTTTTTAAAGCCTTATTTTAAGGAAAATGTAAGATGAGGTATGGATGTAAGTAATGGTAGGTTATCTTCTTTTGAATAACACAAGTAAGAAGTAGAACTATTCATCTCCTTCTTTCTTAGGATTTCTTTAAGAGTTAGAGAGAGAAAGTATCTAAGAGTTAGAGAGAGAAAGCTTCAAAATCACACAAATTAGAGAGAAAGGAGTTTGCTTTTGAAGAAGAGTTCTTCAACTAGAAACTCTTTCTTCTTCTTCTTCTCAAACACTCAAGTAAAGGAGTTGGAACCAAAGTTTGGGTAACCAAAGAGAGAAGGTTCAAGCTTTTTGAAGAGCCAAGGAGATACAAGCTCTTAGGAAGGCTTGGTGTGTCTCAAGCTAGAGGCTTCACACTTGAGGAGCTTAACGAAGGAGGGAGTTAAGGTATTTCATACTTCTAAACCTTCTTTGTTGAATTTTAGTTTTACATATAAATTGGCTAATTGTATCCTTTATTGAGTTATTGGTCCAAACCTTAGGTTTAGGCATTTATCAATGAGTTAGATAAATGGCTAAACAACTATGTTAAAAGAGTTTTAACAAAGAATAAGTTTTCAAAACTGAACTACCAATTTTTCATTTTGCTTCTATTGCGTAACTCAATAACTTTCATTCAGACATAGGGTCCCCTTGTCTCAACCCCTGCTCACCCTTAAACTTCCCAAATATTCCCCCATTTAAACTCACCAAATAAGTAACTGATATTAAGCACATCAATATCCGATCATGAAATTTGGGAGGGAACCTCAATCTAACTAGAAGTTGATCAACAAACCTCCAATTAACCAAATCATAAGCCTTTTAAATATCAATCTCTATTAGACATCTAGGGGACATATTTTTCCTTTTATAAAGACAAATGATATCCTACAAAAGCAAAATATTATATGAACTCAATCGACCTGGTACAAAGGCACCTTGATTCAAATCCATAATATCACCCAGAACCTCTCTAAATCGACTACACAACATCTTCAAGATGACTTTATAGAGTGTATTGCAACATAATAGACCTATAATCACCCAAACTATAAGCATTTTCACTTTTAGGTAACAAAGTTAACTCTGTATGATTCAGAGAATTAGGAAGAACCTCCTCTTAGTAAAACTATAGCACAGCCTTCGTTATCTCCTTACCAATAACCAGCCATGCATCATAATAAAAATTGCTACCAAACCCATCAAGACCTGGCCTTTTATCAATCAGGATCGAAAAAATAGCATCCATTACCTCTTCAGCACTAAATGGATGAATTAGATGTATTGGTTCTTCAATAGACAGAACAGGCCCCTCAACTACAATATTCATATCAATTTCCTAGATTTGAGGCTTGGCAACTCCCATCATACCTTTAAAGAAATCCATAAAGCATTGAATAATACTATCAGAATCAATAATTTACCCTCAATCATCTGAAGACACCATCACAATATGGTTCTTTCTTACTCTTTGTTTCAAGACAACAGGAAAATAAGAAGAGTTAGAGTCTCCCATCTTCAACCACTCAATTTTGAATTTTTGTTTAAAGAAACTATTTTGAGTCTTTAGTAAACTTCCATACTCCTTCATTGCTTTAACTTCCATACATTTTAGCTCATCATTTGAAAGATCTAGCAAGCATTTCTCCTGCACAGTCACTAACTTATCTCTAGCCTACTCAACTTTAATGTGAAGACCCCTAAACAATTCCTTGTATAAACTTCGCAAAGGACCCTTTAACATCTGTTGTGTCTTCAAAACTCTATGCATTGCTTTACCTATAACCTCCCTATTCAATATAGATGAAACATAAATAGAAAACTGTCAATAGCACACCACATATTACAAAATAAAAATCATTTTTGTAATCGAAACTTAGGCAAATCAAACTTAATCAGCAGCACATTATGGTCTAATCACTCTCTAGGCAAAACCAAACCCTCAACATCCGAAAATATATCCATCCAAGCCTTATTAACTAATACCCTATCAATTTTAGACAAAATAAGTATCTTTTCTATTTATATATTCCATCAACTGTATTTCCCTCATCTACACTACAATTCAACAACCCCATTATATACTAAGAGTTTACGAAAATCCTCTACCTCCCTTCTAGACACCGGATTCCCTCCACACCTATCTTTCACATTTAAAACACTATTAAAATCCCTAATAATTATAACTGGTAACACAACACTGGCCATAAAACCCAAAAGTTCTATCCATAGTTACCCCTTATCCTGTACCGTGTGAAGCTCATACACAGCTATAATAAGAGATTTCTAACCACCAGCTTTCTAAATCACAAAACATTCTATTATCTGACTAGAGCTATTTGCATGAACTTCTTAAAACACAAGTGGATTCAAAGAAAACACCAACCTCCCTCTATAATCAAAATAAAAAATGTGAATAACATGCTATGAAGGAAAAACAGACTCCATAACCCTATCAATAGTACTACTATGTAACTTAGTCTTCTACAAACAAAATAAAGCAACATCCATACATTAAGTAAAGGAACTAGCCATCCTTTGATTACTAAGGCCATTAAGGCCCCTAACGTTCCACAAAGTAATATTAGCCCATCTCATCCATTTTACTAAGCAAGGGGTCAAACACATTTTGTAACACCATCCCTCCCTTCTTTTTCTCGCCTATATTTTCCTTCCCTTTAGCTTTCTCCCTTAAGCTTACCCTAAACTTTCCATCTGCTATAGTCCACTTCCCACTAACATCTGCCCCTCCCTCTCTACAATTTTCCATAACATTAATTTTCTGTTTCCCCACCAATCCCACACTAAAATGTTGCATTTCTGGTAAAACCAATCGAACATGGTGATTGTCCTCAGAACTAACCCTATGAAGAGCATCTCCATTATCTAAATTCTCCTCAACATCTTTCATAGGCACCTCTTTTTTCTAATGTACATTCTTCATTCTACAATCCCCTTCCTCATGTCCTAACAACTTGTAAAAACCACATTTAATAGGTTTCCATTCAAATTCTACAGTCTTCTCTGCAACCTCATCCTTCTCATTTTGGAACAACACCACCTTTGGCAGCTTTTGTATATCAATATCAATTAAGACCCTAGCAAAATTCACCATATTCTTATCCACAGTAGCTCGATCTGACATAATCGGATTTCCCAACAAACTTGTAATCTTACTCAGAGAATTAGTTCCCCAATACTGGAGATCTATCCCCTTAAACCGAACACAAATTGGCATAAAATGTACCTCCTCTTTATCCCTAAATAATCCTCAACCCAAGGCCGAATCACAATAGGTTTCTTATCAAAATGAAAAATCCTAGCATGCAAAACTTGGTCTCTAACCTCCTCACTATGAAACCTCAAAATAGTCAAACCATTTCTAACACATAAAACTTTATCAATCCCCAATTTTCCCTAAACCCTCCAAAGAAAGCCCTCAAACACTTCATTAGGAGGATTAGCACCCAATAACATAACACAACATAATTCCTGTAATCAATTTTTTATTTGACATCCTCAAAATAAATTTTACCAACACATTGCACTCATTTGAACTTAGGGGAAACATACTGCAGCTTTAAACCTAATTTTTAGAGCTTTGAAATATCAAATTTATCTTAAGAGATCCTCATTAATCTGTACTTTTATTTTACACTGGAACTTCCAGCTTCATCCTCATGTTCATCTCACCTTCAACTTGTTCAGACCACCTTCTCGAAACTAATCCAGATGAATTCTCTAACAATCGTCCTTCATTTACCTGAGATAATGTATCATCTAGATTGCGAATAATTTTTTATGAAATAATGCTTCCATCTCTCATCTCCACATCATTCCAACACCAAATATATCTTCAGTCTCAATTTTGTGGTGTTTGGCCGGGTCTCCCCCATAAGGGTGGTGCACGATAGTAATGTATGCCGAGAGAATCAATCCTAAAACCCCCAAACACCTTAGTGATTAAAATTTTTATATTCAACAGAGTTCATGCTAAGAATTATAAATCCATATATCAAATGGTCCATAAAAGTACTAGAGAATACCTAAGAGAAAGTTAGAAAAAAAAAGTTTATGCTTTTCTTTTAAAATATGAAAATAAACTTTATTTATAGTGATATAAAAAATGACTGAAAAAAATTATTTCATACATAAATATAATGGATAATACAAATATTGAATTTTATATATATGATTTTATAAAATAATAAATATTTTCATGAAAAGTAAAGAGAAAAAATTATGATGCTAATCAGATTTGATCTGATCGATCTTCTTATCATCTTTGAAATGTGTGAAACATGGGTGATCTCAAACTTGAATCTCCCAGACCATATGAATTATCATCAATTTGGTGAAGAATATCAAAGAGAAGGGCTAACCCCTAATATATAGCTCGCGATATGATTTCAGCTTGATAGGGTCCAAACTAGGCAAAAATGTCCAAGCCCATAATGAGGATGCCCACCCCATGGAAGGCACAAAACCAAACTTATCTAAAAGAAAGTTTTATTAGGACACACAAACGTAACCTGGACCTAGGAGTCTCTGGAAGCCTAGCATCTATGTAAGCTTGTAACTAGCAGGGGACTGTAGTCCCCAAACGGGCAATCCAACCCTGTAAAGACCTCTTCGCAAGTCAAACAAAATAAGACAACCACATATATTATGGAACTATAATTCTCTCTTTACACCAGCACACCCGTGATAGAGACGTGCTACCTAAGCCCCCTAAATCTAGAAAAGTGCCTTTTGGCACTAACATCCACATGTAAACAAAAGGGGATATATTCTCTCTATGGCCAATAAGCCGAAGGCAACTTATCACATTAGGTAGGGAATCATCAATGGTTAACTACCAACCATCAATATTCCAAACCATCCAGTCATGCCACCTCAGCACTCGAGAGGCTTATATAAAGCCTCACACACTAATTGTAACAAATTCTGAACTTTGTAATCTGCCTAAAAATCCTAATTTTCCCTCAACACTTTCTTAGTTATAGAGTTTTAAGAAACCATTAGAGTCATCTTTAAGTGTTAAGAACTAATTTAAGCATCAGAGGTTCTTTGCCTGGTGCTTGGCCATCTTGACCATGCTTTGCAATTGTAAGACCAATGAGATATCCACCAAGCTCAACTTCAAAGGTCCACTTCTTTAGTTATTGAGCCCTAGACTCTTCAATTGGCATCATCTGTCAGGAATTTTTTGATTCATTTGGATCTTTGACTTTGCCACTTTCATTGTTCTTTAATAAAAAAAAATCTCTTTTCTTAGGTCTTAAACAAGTTAACCACCATAGCCATTAAAGATAACTCATAGAAATCCCACTGATAAAGACACTAGATGGACTACCACACTAAATCCCACTAATCCTTAAGCTAGTACATCCTAACACCCAAACCCAGTCTCCTTTACTCATTTTCACCCATACAAGTCTTATAAAACTTACTTACACAAATCTCATCCTAATTACCTACACAATCCAATATCTCTCAATCAACCCTAGAAATGCCCATTACTCCACAAACTAACTTATTCTCAGTAGTACGACTCCTAAACACTGCTCACTACTACTAAAAGCCTTAAAGGATAATATCCCATTGTCCAAAATCCACCTTTAAACCCAAAAAATGCCTCAAATAGGAGAATAAACAAATGCCTTAACTTTGAGGGTTCAAAAAATAGGGGAGGGATGGATGGAGGAAGAGAGAGTGAGATTAGGATGACAAAAAGGTTTAGGTTAGTTATAAGGAAAGTGGGAGGAGAAAATGCATCAAAGGGATGGGAAAGAAGAAGTGTTAGCATAAGAGGGAGAGAGGAAGATCATAGTGAATATAAAAAAAGGGATGGAAGAGAGAGTAGCAGTGTGAAGGGAGAGAGAGAAGAAGTAGGGATGAAGGAAAAGGTAGCAGGTCAGGGGAAAGTTAGACCAGAGGACCGAATAAAAGGTCTAAAATAAAGGAAACACACATTTATTACCATTTAAAAAAGGATGAAAAGTAAGAGGAGAGGTTCCTATGAAAGATCTTATTCAAGAAAGAGAAGAGAAAAAGAACAAAAGGCTTCCATTCACCATCAACCTCACAAGATGAGAGAAACAGTCTGGAAATCAGTGGAAGATATATCAAAGGAGAAAATTCATGTTTCAAGAGACAGAAATCTAGTCCTACCATCAAAATCTTTATTTGTCAAAGAAATAATGGACTTTAAAATGCTTAGTAAGTTTAAAATGTCCACTATTAAGAGGTATAATGGTTCTACAAATCCAATAACTCACCTTATGGATTACAAGCACATGTTGGAATTCCAAACCACCAGTGATGAAGTTAAATGTAAAGCCTTTAAGTGGTACTTGGAAGGAGCTGCCACTAGATGGTACAACAGGCTCAAAAAATGGAGTATAAAAAGTTTTGGGCAGCTAGCGACAATTTCTTCATATGCTTCGCAGGTAGTATTCCCTCTAAAATATGAACCTCAACTTTAGGGCATGCAAAATAAGAGGAAGAATCCCTAAGGGAGTACCTCACCTGAATCAACATAGAGGCCCTTAAGGTCACAAGGCTTAACCATGCTCAAGCAGTTGAAGCCTTCCAAAATGGAACCATTCATGATGGCTTCTTCAAGGCCTTAAGTGGAAAAGCACCTCAGACTCTAGAATAAGCCATATCCATTGCAAAAAAATACACCCGAAAGGATGAAGCTTACAAACATTACTTGTTGACTAAAAAAATGGAAGTTGGAAGAAGCTATCTAGCTTGAGAAAAGGGCTAAGAAGAAAGAAAGCCAATCGAAAAATGACCAACTAACCACAGTCTCTAACATCAAGGGAACCATACAAGGTATCTTAGACATCTCTAAGATGACACCCCTTACTACAGCTCCTGAGGTGGTGTTCACTTCTTTCCAAAATAAGGATAGGCAGAAACCCCTAAGAGGTAACCCATAGAAAAGGGATAAGACTCATTGTTATAAGTTTCATAAACCTCACGAGCATGATACACATGAATGTAGAACCCTTATAGAGGAAATATTAAGGATCATTAAGTAGGGTTACTTAAAGGGATTCATTCACAAGGAAGGGGTCACTAGAAGAAGTCATGCCTAGAATAAAAGAGGAGAAGAAATTGTTAATGATGGGTATGCAGGAGACATTACTTATCTGAATCTACTCTTTGAATTAACAAAGAAAAAGCATTGGCCAGAATTTAGGGACAACCCAAGTATTTATTTTATAATGGAATCAAGAGATTAGTGGAGCTATAAGACTGGCAACTCAGACCACATTCAAACCCAATAGTCATATCAGCCATTATAAACTTCATAGTTTAGAGGGTCTTTATAGATGATGGAAACTTTGCTAATGTTTTATACAATATGGATTTTACCAAGATGGATTTTGAGAAGTCAAATTTTATTGAATTAGAGAATTCAGTTAGAACTCTTGACCAGATTGTGATATCAGCACTAGGGACAGCAGAAATGCCACTCACTATTGGAACAACCTTAAAGTGTCACAATGATGGCCACCTTTGTTATGGTAAAAATGCTTATGTCCTATGGTGTCCTCCTATGAAGGCCTTTGTTATATGATTTGGATGTGAAGTCAATGTGAAAAGAAGGAGAGTCAAAGTCCCCCTACTCGGTGCGATAAAATTTATAGTGTATAGAACCCTACAGTTAGAGGTAAAGGGTGAAAAGTGAAGAAAAAAAGAACCTTGTTGCATATTAAAATGGAAGAAGTGAATGTGGTTTAAACATTTAAAAAGGAAGTTCAACAAAGGACTGAGCCAGTGGGAGAGAACTTCTAAGAAGATAGGCAGGCCTACAAAGATACCTCCATCTCAATATCACTCTACCAAAGGGGGAGAAGGATAAGGCAAAAGCTTTCCTAACCAAGGTTATTTTTCATGGGATTCAATAGAAATGCTAGATATTAGCCAAGAGGTAATGACTCATCAGCTCAGTGTAAACCCATCATTCAAGCCTATGAAGTAAAAAGAGAGATTTAAGGTAGAAAGGTAAGTAATAATAGATGAGGAGGTGGACAATATCTTGAAAGCATGCTTCACTAGAGAGGTGAAATATCCTGAATGTCTGACAATGTGGTGCTGGTAAGGAAGTCCAATAGAATCTATAAAATTTGTATGGACTTCACTAACATAAGCAAGGCACCTCCAAAAGACTCATGCCTGTTTTGTATGAAATTTTACTTGATTTTCCTTTACATTTAAGTATACTTTTGCCCATAAATTGAATTTAATGAATGTGTTATGTGTGCTTTAGAGAAATTTAGGAAATATGGAGTTTTTTTACCAATAAATGAGGTTTTTATACGAGTTGAAGAATTGATAAAGAAAATTTTTAAAGAATGATATTGCACGGACCAAGGCATGACCGTGCAGATTGAGCTATTGTGTCGTGCCGATCTCTATATCAAATTAATCTTAGAACTCAAATTTTCAAACAATCGCACGAATCGTGTGGATTGAAGACCAATCTGTGCACTGGACCATGCGAATCTCTAGATGGAAAACACTTCAAAAGGATTTTTAAATAGAGAAACACATGGGTCAGAAGAGTGGAACGCACAGACCGTGCATGTTTATAAGGAGGAGTGCATTTGTGTTTTTCAATGAGAAATCAAGATTTGTGAGCTATTTTCTAAATTTCAATCTAACTCGAATTTGTACTGAGGTTTCCAACATCGAGTCGACTTGTTTCTCTATTTAAACAAGTCTATTAAAGGATTCCACACTCATTCAACTACATCCTTCATCCCTCAATTCATCAATTTCTTGACTTTATTTAGTTCTTAATTAAGAATTCTCTGTTTTCATTATTTTCTTTAGTTTTTCATTAATTTAGGTCTTGTTAAAAATTGAAGTTGAATTTCTCTAAGGAGATTGGATTTTTCTACTTTGAATTGAGGTTTATTCTAAACTTAATTGCTTTAATTCTAGGTTTTCTTTTCGTTAAAGGTATTAAGCGTGATTTCTCTTAGAATTATTGTGATTTTATTGTGCTCTAAATCAGTCATGAACTAAATTCATTTTTGTTAGGAGATTGAAGCATGAAATAGTTTTGATATGATTAATTGTTGTGAGTTTTATTATTAAGGTTTAACTTTTGCTTGATTGAATTTATTTAACAATTATAAAAAATTGTTTGATCACCAATTAGTTTAATTATGGTTCAGAAGATGGAGCGAGAGTGGAAGTCTAACTTTAGAACTATTCAATTAAGATTCTAAAATGAATTGGGTTCATAAGTTTTAGTCTTAAATCCTTTGATTGATGTATGTTTTCTCTATATTACATCTATGAATGTGTTAGCTAGACTAGGGTAAGCTCTAATCGAATGATTGCATGAAACATTGGATTGTTAAACCTAAGTAATAGAATTTATAGTTTAAAATCATAAAGGATAGACTATGGATTGTCAATTTATCTAGACTTGTTCATAATATTGCATACATATATTCATTACTTGCTTGCTTTAAATTTATTAGTTAATTTACTTTTTCAATCATAAATCAAAATATCTTTTACTTTTACTTCCTTTTAAAGAAACAAATTGACTAAGCTTATCCACGATAAGTCTTAGTCCTTAAGAATATGACCTTGGGTTCTCATCCTACATTATAATAGCCCATATACTTACGGTCACCATTTTGTAGTAGATTTTAAGGCGAACAAGTTTTTGGCGCCATTGCCAAGGAACTTTAAAAGATTTTTGCTATGTGTTATTACTTTGTTTCTTTCTTTAATTTTTAGTTTACTGCTTTTATGTTATTTTATTTTCCATATTTTATGAATGGAAGGAGATCTCGTGAACACGAACTTCTTCTTTTTGTTGATAACATGCTTAGGATTGGAGCTGAGAATAGAAGATAAAACGATGTGGAGGACACATTAAAGATTAAAGATCCACCTTCTGATAATAAAGAAATTTAGATAATTGATCCAAAAAACCTAAGAGATAGAAAGCAGATTGATCCACCTAGAATCATGGTTGACAATAGGAGATTGCTGAAAAAGTTTGCTAAGCCGGTTAGTGGTATAGCTACTTCTTATATTCGATTGGATACAGCATCTAGAAACTATGAATTCACTATAATATGTTACCATCATTCCTTAGAATGGCTAACGAAGACCCTTTGAATTTCATAAGGGATTTTTACTCTATTATTCAGACCATTCCTCTTCAAGGTTTGACCATAGATCAATTATGAATGAAGTGTTTTCCTTATACTTTGAAAGATGTTGCTAAGGCTTGGTTAATGACTTTTCCTCCTAATTATTTGACAACATGGGAAGAGATATACACTAAATTTATGTAAAAATTTTATTCACATCAAAAGAAAGTTGACTTACATACAAAGATCGTAACTTTTACTCAAGTTGAATGACAACCTTTTCATAAGGCATGGGAATATTTTAAAATTTTACAAATTCAATTCCCACACCATCACCATCCATTGAAATTACTAAATCAATTTTTCTATGATGGTCTAACTTACCAGAACTAAGGAATTATTAACAATGTAGCCAGAGGTTGTATGAGTGAGGTAACTCCAATAAGGCTTTTAGATTGTTTGAAAAGCTTGGAACTAATTCCCAGCAAATGAGTGTAAGGGGTAGGCGAGCTATTGCACATAAGGTTTCACATGGTAAATACATAGTTCAACATATTACTGAATTGACTCACTAAGTTGAATACTTGAAAAATCAAGAGAGCACACAGGTTCATGTTTCTGAGGTATGTGTGGTATGTGGACTCTATGGGCATGGTGCTAATGTTTTGAGGAAGCTCAAGTGCTTAATGGATTCCATCCTAGAACTTAAAATAATCATTTTTCCAATACTTATAATCTTGGTTGGAGAAATCATCCTAACTTTGGGTTAAGAAATAATAATGCTCAAGTACCTCAATTCGTGCAAAAGAGGCCATACCAAGGAGACAATTCTAATAATCAAGAACCTAGGAGTTTGAGCTTAGAAGAGACCCTAAATAAATTTATTGAAGTGAGTACTCAAAATCAAGAGGCCAATAATAGGAGGTTTGATTCTATGGAAGCTTTAATGAGGAAATTGGAGACCCAAGTGGGTCAAATTTCAACACACATGCACGATTAACACAGGAAGCTTCCTAGTCAACCTGAGCAAGCTAAGGCCATCATAGTCCTTAAAAGTGATAAGTTTCTTAATAATAATATTGGTTCTAACCTTTGTCATGTAGGTAATGAGGATGAGCAAAAGGAAGAGCATACTAAGGTGCTCAAAGAGAAAAAGGAAGGGAAAGAGAACTCAATTCCTTTAAAACATCACAAGGCAGCTGGTCCTTACCGACCGCCTATTCCTTTTTCTGAGAGGCTCAAGGAAGATAAGAAAGATAAGTAATTTGAAGAGATTTTTAAGATGTTATCCAAGGTAAGTATCAATCTTCCTTTACTTGATGTAATCCAGAAAATTCTAGCTTATGCAACATTTTTCAAAGAACTTAATTCTAAAAACTGTAAGTTGGAATTCAAGGAAAAGGTAATTGTTTTTGAGGTTACAAGTGCTATTTTGCAACATAAATTACCTCTAAAAGCAAAAGATCCTAAAAGTTTTTTT
>CAOJBK011343834.1:0-13271 GCA_948294925.1 Codiaeum variegatum | reverse complement strand
GTAGTTATAGTGGAAATCTTAAGGTGTGATCCTTGAGGACCGGACATAGGCATTAGTGCCAAACCAGTATAAATCCATGTGTTTACTTCTCCATTTTTACTTATGCATTTATCAGTCATCTAATTTTCTGCTTATCCACCCCCAGTTGCCTAACTTAGGCACCTAATACTTGGGCTAAGAAAGGTTTTTCAAAACTCCCCCTCATCTACACATTATACACATATCTCACTACAAATTCAAGTAAAATAAATTAGACGACTAAAAAGCGACTGGTAATAAGAGTTGAAAAATCTAAAAAGTCCAATTCACCCCCCTCTTGGACTCTTGACACTACTTTTAAAAGAGACTCAGTGAGTGAGCTAGGGTAATCCTTTTCCTTCTTCTTTGAAAGGAGATTTGAGAAAACATGGAATAGGAAAGGGAATGGTTGCGTTTGGTTCTAAAAAAGAATGGGTTGATTTGTTTGCAAACTATCAAAGTGAGAACATCAATTGCAATTCCCATGGTGGGATCTTAATCAAGTGGTTGTGTCTTCTTTTCACTCCTATATTGGTCTTGCATGAGTTGAATCAACTTCATTTTATCATTCTTAAAGACTCACAAGACAATTTTCCTTTCTTTGGGCTACACAACAAAAATTTCCGTCGGATTAAACTTATTATTTTCCCAACTTTGAGTAGACCATAAGAGGGTTGAGTTAGAAGTTTTGACTTAATCCCACACTTTACTATATATATTCCATTTTCTCTCATTCATATGAAAAGTAGAATCAAAAAATAACTAATGCAACCCTATGGATTTCCTTTTCTTCTTACCCTTCTTTTTCATATATCCTCTTAGTCATGTGTTTGTGTATTCTCAGAGTTGGATAAAGGATAAGAAAGTAGGATACTCCTAGAATTCTAAAACCTATGCTCCATTATCCTACATTGGAAGTATCCCACTGATCTTGCCAAAATGAGCATTAGAACTACAGTAGGAAATAAGGAAAAGAGAACTTCTTGGTTTGTTAGCTCGATCAACATGATCCCCTTTCTGATTATTAGTCAGATAGATAACTTGAGCTGCACGAAAGATTGACTTACAAAAGTTCTCTAATATGGGCTTCCCTGATAGGATGAAAGGTGAGAGAACTAGTCTCTTCATGATCTTACTTCTTTGCTTACTTAGTTCTACTCTCTTGCTTCCTAGAGACCCGATCCAATAACCCAAGCTTATGCCAATTATGATGCTTCATCTGGTTCTGATTAAGTGAAATCTTATGTAAGTTAAAGTTAGGATGGGATGCTGATCGAATAGAAGGATATGAAAGGTTAAACATCATTCATAAGCTTTTCCAATGACTGACGTAGCACTTGGCAGGCATAGGGTTACTCATAAGGAGTTGCTCTCATCTTTCCTCTTCCTTGAAAGGTCCTGATCACGTTCAACAACAACACCCGCAAGTGCATGAGATCATATCAAGTAGTAAAATAGGCAGGTCCAACTATCATTCTCCTTAGGGATTCATTAGTTTATTCGATCAAGCACCAACCTATTCTTCTAATATATTGTCTAGCTCACAATAATTTTTGGGTTGAGTGAACTAATTTTAAACTATAGAAACTTAAAAAGAATTGAACTTGAACTTAATAAAATCTAAAGAAATCAGCAATCAAATATGGAAATTAAGATGGATTAAGGCATCTCCTAGACTTCAACTCATATTACTCAAACTATATGTTCAATCAACAAATCAATGAATATGTCAATTAATCATTAAGTGTGATTTTTCACAAAATTAGGTTTAAATATTTCTCAAGTAACTAAACCCCTAATTTCTCTCTTCTCGATCCTATTCAATTAGAAACACCCTAAAGGATCAATGAAAAATATATAAAACCCTAGGAGTTAGTGAATATATTTCTATTAAAGCTTAAACAACACAAATCAAGAACAAGCATGCTTTTTCCATTGATTTATATTTAAAAAAATTATTAAAAGCTAAACTTAATGAAAAATCTAAACATTCATTGAATAAACATTGATGAATCCATAGAATCGAGTAATACTTGTCTAATCTAGGTAGATAAATTTATTTAGCTCATAATTAAATCAAAAGAATAAGAAAAGGTAAGAAATTTCAGAAATCCATAAAGTTCATGAAAGCCCAATGAAATTCCACTTAAATCCTTGTAATCCTTGCTTAAATTTAGGATGATGATCCATAATCTAGCCTTAAAAGCCTTCCTTGATATGCTTGTCTTAGGTTTCTAGAGCCCTACATTGACTTTGAATGAAGTGAGATCAGTGTTTTTTTTAAGAGTCCACTTCTTCCCTTAATCTAAAATTTTGTTGTCTTTTATAGGCATAGAGTGCTAAGATAAGTAGCTCTCCTAGCCTGTGCCACTGCCTATGATAGCCTTCTATGTCTTTGCCTTTATCTAGTGATAGGTAGTAAGCCTCACAGTATTTGTCACGGCCTATGACGAGGATGGTGAGAAGCTACTATTTCTCATGCCTCCTAGCTTAGCATCTCCCACTTTCTAGCCTTTCTGTGTCATGGCCCGTGCCGTCGGCCATGATAGCCTTCTACCCTTGGTCTGGTGAGAGGAAGTAAGCTCTCACATTCACTATCACGACCCATGATAGGGACCCTAAGAAGCTAATATTTCTCATGTCCTTGACTGGATGCTCCCACGGGCGAAGTCTCCTCTGTCACGGCCTGTGCCGCTTGCCGTGACAAAACACTATCTTGCAATCCCCATCAATTATCACAGGTTGTCTCACAGGCCATGAGGCTAGCCATGAGGTAGCCCTGAGCCTTCATTATTCACTATGTTTTCAATCATTTTCTTCGTCTTTCGAGCTTGAACCTCAAAATATTTACTCCTACCTTTGAAATTCAATTGATTGCATAAGAATACTTGAAAACACTAGAACAAACATTTTAAATTCAATATAACAAGTAAAATCATCGAGAATATGGGGTAAAATAATGTATAATTTGCTAGTTATCAAACTTTCCCACACTTGAACCTTTAATTATCCTCAAGCAAACCTAATCACAATCAATATAATTCCCACTTTTATTATATCAAAGACCTCAGAAAATTGAGACAACAAAAAGAATAAAAATTTACTTGCATAGACACTTAGTTTTCATGTTGCTTTGGTTTCATGACTAAACTAGGGAGACAGTTATCGAGTTCAGAATCCATGAAGGCACATTTTTACAACCTAGCTCTAAGGTAATTCAATCGACATATTGAGTGTTTAGTCTAAAAAACAAGCTCTATAAAGGAATCAAACCTAAGCATTCCTCGAGTCATTCAATTAGTATTTCTTAGGAAGTGGAAAAGTTTTTTCTTTATTTAGTGCAAGCATTATGAGATTTTTAAATTCTTAAGGGACCCGACTTAGCTAAACTCGTCACTAGTGTTTTGACACAAAGGTAAACGCTTTGTGGTGCTGACCCCCGGTTACTCAACTAGTCACGAAATTAGTTAGCCAACTACTAGCAATATTCATGGTTTCACTTATTTTTTAGATATCACTTTACGCAATACAAAACCAGCTGAATACGTTGTAATTTTCCAAGTCCCATTTTAATTTTCACACATTTTCTCATGTGTACAATTCATTTTCAATTTGGTTCCATTTCCTAAGAAAACCTATCAAAGACTCAAGTCCTAACTCTAGTTTTCTAACCTGACTTATACTAAGAAAAAGACTAAATACTCAACCGTGACTAAACACCTTAAAGCCTAGTCATAGGAACCATGATAAGTGGATTCCTACTTTCGACCACTATGTTCAAAGTTTAATAAAAAAACCAAAGTGATTATGAAAATTAAAGTCTATATGAGTGAATTAAAAAAAATCAGATTTTAAAAGTCTTAAACATATTGCAAGTGAAAATATATCATGTTATGTTTAGTCTGCTAAACATGTTCATACAGTCATGCATAGCAATAATAAAACCATCATACAATCCTTCATACAAGTAATATATTACCCCTCACAGCTTAAATCACACATTTCCCTCAATATATGTCAAACATGATAAATAAAAGGGGGGAAAGAAATACTACCCTAAAAAAAATGAATCTAGCCTTCAAAAATAACATAATCTGTGCTACAGTTGATAAAAGAAGCACTAAAATCCAAGGTTAGCTTGGGTTCATACAAGCACTACAAACTATAATAGAACAAGGTGAATAATATCATAAAACAAAATCATAAGAAACTAAAACAATAAATTAAAAGTAAGAAATATTTAAATTATTAATAGATTGCCTCCCATTCAATGTTTTTTAATGTCTTACTAGCTGGACGTTTGGTGAGGTTGTTACCCCACCTCTTGTGCTGCATCATAACCCCATGAAACCCATATTTTCTAGGACCAAAACATGCCATCTTAACCATGCCATGTATTTTTGTGTTTAAATACTTTAAACATGACTCTATAATAGATTCAAGAAACCATACCTTAGTTCTTTACTTACGCTGTAACTCTTGCTTCCTCTTTAACCTTCTTTGGTACTTCCTTTCTTACCCCATCCTATTGGAGGTACCATACCTCCCTAATGTCAAAAATTTCCTTTTTATCCAAATATAGGTTCAGCCTTTAGGAGTTGATCTTAAGGTCACCCTTTTTGGGACGACTTAGTTCAACCGCACAAAAGGGAAAAACTTCTTTCACGATGAAAGGACCAGACCACCAGGATTTCACTTTCCCAAGAATAATCTCAATCATGAGTTAAAAAGAAATACCTTATCACCAATCTTGAACTCGCTCCTTTGCTTAAATTTTGAATTATGCCACTTTTTGGTCCTTTCCTTGTATGCTCTTGAATTGTCATAGGCCTGAAGTCGTAATTCATTAAGCTCATTGAGTTGCAATATCCTTTTTTCACCTGGGGCTTGTAAATCAAAGTTAATATATTTTATAACCCGATAAACTTTATGCTCAAGCTCTATAGGTAAATGACAAGCCTTGCCATAGAAAAGTCTAAAGGGAGCATTCTAATCAGGGCTCTATAAGTGGTTCGATAAGCCCATCAACCTCCTTCTAATTTCTCTGCCCAATTGTTCCTATTGCTCTCTATAGACTTTTCGAGGATTCTTTTAATCTCTCAATTTGAATTCTCAACTTGCTTACTTGTCTATGAGTTATAGGGGGTTTCTAGTTTATGAAAGACACCACATTTCTTTAAAACCTTATCCAATTATTCATTGCAAAAGTGTGTGCGTCTATCACTAATGATTGTCTTAGGCATACCAAAGTGACAAAACAACTTTTTCAGAAACTTAACAACCACCCTAGCATTATTTGTGGGTAGAGCTTGTACCTCTACCCATTTTGATACATAATTCGTAGCCACAATAATGTATTTATTACCAAAAGAACTAGGAAAGGGTACCATGAAGTCAATGCCCCAAACATAAAAAACTTCACATTTAAGAATATCAGTTTGGGTCACTTCATCACGGGAAGAAATATTGCCTGACCTTTGGCATACATCACACTTTCTTACTCAATCATGACTGTCCTTAAAGATGGTGGGCCAATAGAATCCGACTACCAGTACCTTTTGAGCTATCTAATTTGGACCAAAATGTCCTTTGGCCATACCCTAACGGCATTGATCCAATATTTGTATAGTTTCTAGCCAAGCTATGCACCATCGGACCAATTGATCACTACACAGTCTAAATAAGAAAGGGTGTAAACCCAAAAGTAATATTTTATGTCCGAAAAGAACTTTTTCTTTTGATGAAAAGTTAAACCTTTTGGGAGTTCCCATACAGCAAGATAATTCGCCAAGTTGGTAAACCAAGGAGTAGTAGAGAAATAAGTAGATTCAAATACTTAACTTACCATTTCAATGAGTTTCTCATCTGGGAAGTTGTCATGGACCATTGAAAAGAGTTGTTCATTTGGGAAAGTGTCTTGAAGCTCCTTTTCCTCTAGTGTTTCAAGCTCTGGGTTTTCCAACCTTGATTGGTGATCTGCCACTAAATTTTAGGCCCCTCTCTTATCCCGAATCTCCAAATCAAACTCTTGGAGCAATAACAGCCACTGAATAAGTCTCGACTTTGTGTCATTTTTGGCAAAGAGATACCGTAAAGCCAATGGTCCATGTAAACAACTACTTTTAACTAAATGAGATAAAGGTGGAATTTGTTGAAGGTAAACACGACCACTAAAAGTTATTTTTCGGTGGTGGTATAATTGACTTGTGCATCATTGAGAGTCTTGTTAGCATAATAGATTGGTTGAAAATGCTTATCTCTCCATTGCCCTAAAACAACTCCCACCACATAGTCACTTGCATCGCACATCAATTCGAATGGAAACTCCCAATATAGAGCTACCATAATGGGAGCATGAAAGAGTTTTCCCTTCAATGTCTCAAAGAAACCAAGCAATCCTTGTTAAAAACAAACTCTAAATCATTCTTCAAAAGCCTAGTGAACAGTCGGGCAATCTTGGAAAAGTCTTAGATAAATCATCTATAGAAGCACATATGCCCAAGAAAGCTCCTTATGCCCTTAACATTTGAAAGAGGGGGAAGCTTTTCAATAGTGGCTGTCTTTTTCCTATCCACCTCAATGGCATTTTTTGAAATCGTGTGCCCTAGAACTATCCCCTCTTTCATCATGAAGTGATATTTCTCCTAATTGAGTACAAGATGTGTTTCTTTGCACCTCTTCAACACCTACTCTAAATTAGCAAGAAAACTCTCAAAGCTATCTCCATGGATGGAGAAGTAATCAATGAAAACCTCCATGATATCCTTAATCAAGTTAGCAAAAATGGCTATCATGCACTATTGAAATGTAACTGGTGCATTGCAAAGACTGAAAGGCATTCTCCTATAAGCGAAAGTGCTATAGGGGTAGGTAAAAGTAGTCTTCTCTTGGTCTTTCGGTGCGATAGGAATTTGAAAATGCCCTAATAAGCCATTAAAGAAGCAGTAAAAAGAATGCCTAACAAACTGTTCTAACAATTAGTCAATGAAAGGTAATGGGAAGTGATTCGTGCGGGTGGCATCATTCAACCTTCGATAGTCTATACAAACTGCCCACCAGGTTACTATCATTTGAGGGATCAACTCATGTTTCTCATTTGCAACAAATGTCATCCCTCCTTTCTTAGGCACCACTTGTACAGGACTCACCATGAGCTATCTGAAATGGGATAGATGATTCTAGCATCAAGGAGTTTGATCACTTGTTCTTTGAATACCTCCTTCATTTTGGGATTTAGCCTTCTTTATTGTTGCACCACTGTCTTGTACTTATCCTCCATAAGAATCTTACAGGTGCAGTAGGATGGGCTAATCCCTTTTATGTCAGCTGTTTTCTTAACAATCACACTCTCGTAGTTCTTTAAAAGATCCACCAACTTTTCTTTTTGCTCTTGAGATAGCCTGTCATTCAGAATGATTAAGAGTTATTTTCCTCCCCTAAGATGGCATACTCCAAATGTTCTAGGAGTTCCTTAAGCTTTAATTTTGATGGTCTTCTATGGAAGGTCTTGTCTTTTTCTCATGGGGCATCTTGGTTGGTTCATATGCCCTCTTTCTATCTATGTAACTATTACCCTCTAAGTACTTTAACTCCTCCATTGCTTTCAAGTCCTCTTTCTCATCCTGTTCCTGTAAAAGACACCAATCAAAGGGGTCTTTAAAAGTAAAATTAGTAACAAAATTAAGGGACTCAAGATCACATAGATATTCATATGAGCCCTCATCTTAAAAACCAAAGGGTGTTTCATGGCTTAGGCAATATTAAAAATCACTTCCTCCTCACCCACCCTTAAGGTGAGGGTACCCTCATGGATATCGATGATGGCATGGGCAATATTTAGGAATGGTCTTCCTAGAATTAAAGAGACATCTGTGTCATCGTCCATTTCTAGTATAATAAAATTAATTGGGAATATGAATTCCCCAACCTTGACTAACACATCCTCAACTATCCCCTTAGGGGAAATGACAAATTTATCCACTAGTTGAATTGTCATTTGTGTTCCCATTAGTAAGCTTTTTAAAAATATGATAAGGCATTAAACTAATAATATCCCCTAAGTCCGCTAATGTCCTCTTAACTTGAAGATTGCTATTAAAATAAGGAATATTGAATCTACTAGGGTCTTATAATTTCTTTGGCAACCTCCTCTGAATTATTTTTGAAAACTTCTCAGACAAATGCACCATTGATACTTCTTCAAGATTTCTCTTGCTAGAGATAAGCTCTTTAAAAAATTTTACATACTTAGGCATTTATACGAGAGCTTCAGCAAAGGGAACGTTAATATAAAATTGTTTAAACAGTTTAAGAAGCTTACCAAATTATGTATTTAAGTGGTCCTTGTGTAGTCATGCCAGATGTGACACCCTCAACTTGTACTCCTTGACCGGCATAGGTTCTTTTGGTTGCTCCTCTTGCTTACTTCCCTCTTGTTTCTCAACTTCTACCTCAACATGGGGAGGTTTTTCATCCTATTTCCCCTCTTTCTCTTCTTTTTCTTCCACTACATCCTCTACCATTCTACCACTCCTTTAATTGATAGCCTTCAACTCCCCTCTTCAGCTCACCTTGGTGTTGCTAGGTAGTGTACCCGGCTACTGCTCACTCGTCATTTTAATAATTTGACCCACTGTCTTAAGTTTCTGTAGTGAGGCTTGTGTATTCCTAATAATGACATCTTAAGCTTTCAATATTTTATAGTGAGGCAGTAAGCTCTCACGATCCTTGTTACGGCCTATGACGGGGACCGTGAGAAGCTACTGTTTCTCACTCCTTTTAGCCTGGATTCTCCCATGGTCCGACCTCTCTCTGTCACGGCCCATATCACCGGCCGTAACAGCCTTCTGCCCTTATTCTGGTGAGAGGTAATAAGCTCCACGGTCCTTATCATGGCCTATGACAGGGACTATGAGATGCTATTATTTCTCACGTCCTTCTCTGGCTACTCCTACGGGTGAAGTCTCCTCTATCACAGCCTCTATCGTCGTTCGTGAAAAATCACTGTCTTCCAATCCCCATCAATTCTCACAGGCTATCTCACAAGCCATGAGGCAACACTGAGCCTTCATTCTTCCCTCTATTTTCACACATTTTCTTCATCTTTTCAGACTGAACCTAGAAATAGTTACTCCTGGCTTCAAAATTCAATTAATTACTTAAGAATTGTTGAAAACACTAGAACAAATATGTTAAATTCAATTTAACAATTAAAATCATCAAGAATATGAGGTAAAATAATATATAATTTGCTAGTTATCAAGCCCTATGCACATAAAACATATAGATGCAGGAGAATTTATTTAATTGAATGACATCTTTCATTGAGTAAACAACAGTGGTGAATCATAGCATGAGACACACGCACTTTGGTAAACTAAATGCCCTACTTTCATCACCTGCTTGAGAAAAGACTCATCCATGGATTCAGATGCTCAAATGTTTCGGCTTGATACTGCTTATCTTACACTAGATGGTTTACTAGAGTCAAACATAAGGGTAAGAAAGACCCCCATTCAAAGTTTTTAGACTAGCAGGTCTTGTCAGTGTTTATTCTACTTTTGTCTCAGTTTCATAAGATAAGATTCGTTCTTTATGAAGCTGTCACCACTCATTCCTTTCCTTAGTCCAGAGGGATTGCACTCCATCCAGTCCACTCTACACCTTATTAGACTACAGGCTAGCCTCATAGAAGCTATCACCTCCCATGATCCTTGGAGATGTTCTATAATTCCTTACGAATTGCATATATAAAGAGCTTCCCCACTTCTATTTTCATTGACTAATCTATCTGTAGTGGGTAAAGTGATCGTAATCAACTAAGTAGGCTCACCTATTCGAATAAGGTTGGCTGTACCTTAACTCCCATTTGAGTCTTCTTCATTACGAACAACTTGGAGCCAAGCCTCCCTTTCTTTTAAAAGTCATCAGGGCGATGAGCATGGGCATAAAATGGGTTTCCCAGAATATCCATTTTTCAAGTGTGAAAGAGAGGATAAGGGACATGATATTTCTCTAAAGCAAAGGTTTGTAGCTTAGTTGTAATATACGAAAGAGTTATTTCCATTAGCTACTTGATTTCACTTATCGTTCCCCTAGTTGAGAGCTAAGTCAAAGGATGGAGATGAAAAATTGAGTGTAAAAGGTGAATTATCACTCCCGAACTTAGGGGTAACTAAGAGCCTAATAGTTCTACCATTTCCTATCTCTCTACCAGTACTAGTTTCCTACCATAGTAGTAGTCTCTAGGAGGTAATACCTTATCTTAGATGAGATCGAATATGGTCTCCTTACTACTTCTAGCTAGCCAGTAAGGAAGTAGTCCATTTTCAACTGTTGCAGTGGTAGTTATAGCATATCCTATTTCATTATGAATGGAATATGTAATAGCAAGTATCGAGTAGGAAAGATATATGGTATAGCCAACCACTAAATCTAGCTAACTTGGGCATTTGTCCTTACTTGATCGAATAGCCTTTAGGGCATATTCCCCATCAACTGCAGTTACGAGAATAGCGGTTATTGCACCTGGAGCGAGAACTCAAATAGCGTATGAGTAGCTCGGATTGGATCTAGATAGACCACTCACTATGCCCCTTTGCCTCTCTTTAAGCATCAAAATAGGAGATCTTTAGGTCTCACTTGTCACCTTACATGACTTAGTTTAAGAATTTTGGTATATAGTTAGCCTACTCTTTATTATAAATTTCTTTCACATTCCCTAAGAAAACATTAAATTAGCTCTCACAAATGTAGAGGAAGATAATAAGAGTGCCATCTAGGCTCTAACCGCATTCTAGAAGAAGCTGCCATAGAAGTAAAAAGGGGCATGGAAGACACATCTTAGATCTGGATAGGGCATGGACTGATCTGATTAGATGCTTTTGAGAGATTTTCAAACATGAATCAATTTCATCTACCCTTGCCTTATGTCCCTTGCTTTAGGGATTCAGTGCCCAATCCCCATAACATGGAAAGAATAGTTATGTTGTAACCCATTCTATCTCACCAAAAGAAGATAGATTGAGATACCTCTGTGATATATGTAGTAAGTAGAAAGGACAGAAGTGGATAGGGAGACTAGGACTGTAAGGAGGTACTAAGTAATAGCTATAAAGTACGCTTGTGTAAGGGCATTTAACAATAGCATTTCCTTTAGGGGGTAGTTGGTGACATTGACTCGATTAAGTTTGGTTCTATCATATACTAATATACCTCTTGTTCTCTCTTGATTAAGTCATTTCTACCAGTGAAAAGCTAACCTCTCTTCTCCTACTATGAAATACCTTATGTTAAAAGATCCAAATTCCATTCCAACTTCGGGCTTGAAAGGTCAATCACAGTTCAATGATTAATTTGAATATTAATAGGGTAGCAAGGATTACTGCTCATCCCCAGAACATCATCCAGTTCTTAGATAGCTCAACTCATGTCTTGGGAATCACAGCGAAAAGCTAACCTTTATTTTTTATGACCCGAAGATTATAGGTTTTAATCCTATCGCCTAGGAACACACTTTAGACTTGCTATATCAACCCAGTTACATGATCTAATGTACAATCAATTCCTGTTCCATTAGGTAGGACACATGTCCTTTTCATTATTAGAACCTTCTTTCTTTTATTAGAGAATATGTCACACGCATTAGGATCTCACGGAGGAACGATCTTCTCTCTCAAGCTGGATGAATGGTAATATGCCTTCCTTTTTAGAGACATTTTATATTTCCCTTGATACTGCACCCACAGTTTCTAGGGGCATTCATTATTAGACGTGCACAAACAAAGTGTTCCAATCCCGTTTCCTATTGTGGGAGATTGAAACACCCACTCTCGAAGAAGATTAATAACACTAGCTAACCAAAAATGGATTCCTTTTTGGGGACTACATAGCCTTATTCCTTTTCTTCTGATTGTGACTACCAATATTGGCTTTCACCTTTGCTTCTATTTTTATTATGAAAGGGAAATAGAACTTTACCTACGGAAGGAGCAATGAGAGCTTAAAAATTCAAAATGAATTTCATCCCCTGGTCAAAGAACACTAATGGTAAGAATGAACTCTTGATAGCAGCTCTAACTAACGGCATAAATAAAGGCTAGTATAATATATCTGAAGAATGGGAATTTCCTTTAGATCGAACCAATACTAGTTGTATTTCTTTCGTTGATTCCTCTGCCTATGATTTTTCAATCCATCAAAGTATAGTCTTTATGGCTATTAGGGGGCTATAGCTAAGATCCTCAAAAGTGTAAGAGTTATTCTTTTTGTCCAAATACATGAAGGCTCAAAAGACTTGCTAGGGAGTGCTATGAAAGGCGAATACGGAGTCGCGCAGCGGAAGCCGAAAATGTTGTCCAGAACTGGATAACATTCTGTGTGAACACTGGCAGTTCAATTTTTTTTATTAAAACATTTTCCATGCCAAAACATTTTTTACACGGTTTGGTTTATATATTCATTAAACTCTTTAACAAATAAATAAATCCAAAATGGACCCATATTCAACATCAAGAATCTTTCCAATTATTGTGCAAAATAAAATAGAAACAAAGAAGGGTTAGAACGTATGAAATACCTCTCACCCTCCTTCGTTAAGCTCCCCAAATGTGAAGACTCTAGCTTGATACATACCGAGATTTTCCAAAAGCTTGTTCTTTAGCTCTTTTTAAGAAGCTTGAATCCTTTCTCATTGGAATCACCCAAATGATTTGATTCTTGCTTCTTTACTTAAGAACTTGAGACTTTGATACTTCATCACACTCCCTTCCCAAGGGTTATTGAAAATAATTTTGAGATTAAAGAAGTATTCTTCAATCTAAACTTCATCTCAAAATTTGGTGTGAATTTGAAGCTTTCTCTCTCTAACTCTTAGAGAGCTTCTCTCTATAAATCATTAGAGAAGATGATGAATAGTGAATATAAAACTTATCAGCTTGACTTAGGTAAAAGATCACAGCCCCAAAAAGTATTTATACCCATACTTCATCAACTTTATATCACCTAAATTAATAAATGATAAGTAATGATGATGGATTACATGTGCTAGTATCCCATTGGCTCAAATTGTTTAAGTAATTAGTCAACAAGTCAATGTAATTAGCACGTGAATGTTGTAGGAATCATCTTTGCCAAATAATTAATCACATCTCATGTAATTAATTATCATCTTAGTCCAAAGTCATTTCAATTAGTCATACCCATTTGTATCTCATACAAACTAAGACATAATTGAAATTTTTCCTTTTGTGAAT
>CAOJBK011343738.1:0-14658 GCA_948294925.1 Codiaeum variegatum | reverse complement strand
AACAATGCTCCGGAGCCTCAGTTCTTTGTTTGTCACATTTTCTATATATGCTTCATTGAAGTAACTGTTGGCGTAGCTCATAGTTCATCACTTCGGTATTGCTGCTAGTAGCTAATATGTGCCCTTTCCTTTTTCTTTACTTCTGATGCAGGCAAGTATAATCCACTACGGATCAATTAGTTTGATTGAAGAACCTTGTAAGTCAGCTCAACTTGTTGCCATGGACTTTGCCAAGAAAGCTGGCCGTATCCTCTCCTATGACCCAAATTTGAGATTGGCACTGTGGCCAACCAAAGAAGCCGCTCGTAATGGCATCTTCAGTATATGGAACCATGCTGAGATTATTAAAGGTACATGGATCAACAGTGTCACCTTTAGAAATTCCCTTGTCAGGAAACATCAGTTGTATGTTTTTAGTACGAGTGAGAGGGAGAGCCTTGGTACAATAATAAGCTTTGCTTATTTGTCACTGGAAGGCACTGGGTTCAATTTATGGAAATACCCCTTTGCCAAAAATTCGAAGGGGACACTGGTTATGTTAAATCGTCCTCGCAAAGCCTAGCAGGGGGCCTTGTGCCCTTGGAGCACCCTTTATACTATGAATGACCAAATATTAATTTTGGGGCCTCATTTGGGAATTGCAGATAAGTTTGGAAGAAATTGAATTCTTGGCTGAAAGTGATGATCCAGTTGATGATGAGATGGTGAGGAAGAAGTTTTTCCATCACAATCTTAAGCTCTTGCTCATCACTGAAGGTCCAATGGGATGCCGGTATTATATACAGGTTAGCATCCATATGTTGGATAAAGATGGTTTATGATAGATACTGCATGGTAGCAAGGACACAGTTAAACAGAGAAGGGCTTGGCCGCCTCGTATGATAGATACTGCATAGTACAATTAGAATTTGTTTGACTAGTATTTAGAAATAACAAAGATCGTAAGCTACATGATATGAGTGTTATTCAAGTTGCAGAAAAGCCATATACCTGTTCCCTTGAATGATATAGCATCTAGAATTTAATACATGCAGAAACAGATCTCATGGCTGATAAGATTATTTGTAAAATCTTTTGATCTCCTGTTTAGTTATAGAATGTGAAGGTGAAGGTGCAGCTGGGTACGTATTGCATTGGCCTGTAACTTAAACAGATTGTTTCTTTCAAACTGAAGCAGGTAGCAGTCCTGTTAATTTATTTTTTATAATTATTTGCAGCCTGAGGTAAAGCGGTATAAAATAATCTAACTGTTAAAACGATTGGATTGAACTGCTTAATTGGAAAGTAGAATTCTTCAGTGAAATCTAGACTTCATGTATCAAATGAATATGATTCATGTTAGAGTCTGGTGCATAATTGAGTCAGCATAATCATGAATGATCAAGATCCTCATCAGGTTGAGTTAAGCATCTTAAATGGGGTGGGTTTGAAAACCATTTAGCTGAAACGGACTTTATTGGATTGCTGCTATTGTGAACTGTTGGTTGGGATTGCCAGTTTGTGATGCAGAAGAATCTTTGAAGCTACAAACTCATCTTTAGAGTTTACTACAAACTCTTCTTTAGAGTGCTCAGGAAATTTTGAATGTGTATTGCAGCACGGAAGGAAGTTGACGGGAGCTCTTCAATTTGTAAATGCCTGTGGTGCTATCACAGTTACTCGAAAAGGCGCAATCCCAGCTCTGCCTACAAAAGAAGCAGTCTCTGAAATTTTATCCAGAACCACTACTGGAGTAGATGACCATTAGCATCAGTTGGTTCTTACTAATTTTCTGCCATTTAACACTGCCTAGAGAATAGCCATCATTGGTGTAATTCCGTGTGCAGACTACTCTTTTTTTAAACGTAGTTGCACAACTGTTTCCTGACTCTCTATAGCAGGATCAATGAAAGATGAAATGAAATTCAAGCCATGTTTTCATGGAGAAATCAATTACATAAATATATTTTTATATTACAACTTACCCAATTACCCTACAATTGCTTCTTATTGTTATTAATTGTTATATTTAATAAAAAGCACTAATCAATTTCTTGGATTAAAGTGCTTATTTCTTGTTTCTGGTAGTCCAATGAAGAGCTCAGTCTCCACGTCTGAAACTGGACTACCACTTTCTTCATGTCCCTTATTTTTTTCCTGCTGTTTCAAACCTTGCCATGGTTGAACACGACACTGAAAATTAAAAAAAAAAACAAAAAAAATTCGACCGTTTCTTATTAATTTTTATTTCAAATAAATTTAATTGCAGCATGATATATATATTTGAGTTAGGAGATGACTGATAGTAGCCATGACCACCATAAATTCTGTAAATAACTTGTCACTGTAATGTAAAATTTATATAAAATTAACCATAAAATAATGAAGAATTTATTTTTAAAAAAAACTGTAATTAATAAAAATAAATGTTCACCTTATCAGACAGCCTTGCATTTTCAGCTGTCAATTGTTTCTCCTGAAACATATACACATATGAATCAATTAAAACTTTAAAAATCACATTAATTAGTATAATATATATATATATATATATTCACCTTTTCTTTTAGTCGATCGACCTGTTCTTTATAAACCTGATTCTGAATATATGCAAAAAAAATAAATAAATTATAAGTAAAAAGAAAAAAAAAATTAGGGGTAAAATAATGGAATTTAATCAACCTTTCTAGCTCTAACACAGCTCACACTTCTTTCCAGCTGTTGTTCTATCTGTTGCAGTTCTTCAAGATTACATGATCCTAAACTTTGTCCCAGTAATTTTCTAAATAATTTCAAATTTATTTATTTAATAATTTTTTTTGAATCAAGGCTCGAACTACAAATATTAATTTAAAAAAAAAGGTTTGAACTTTGAAACCTTTTTGCAGTTTCAAGAAGTTCAATCTTCTTCATCATGCTGGCTGCATCAGCTTTCAATTGCTGCCATGTCATAAAAAAAAAACTTCTAAATTAAAAAACTAACATGTATTTTTAATATATACATTACATTTCATTACAGTCCAAAGTAATTTTTATTTTTTATTTTACTATAGAATATAAAAGAACCTGCATGTTTTCATCTGAAATCTTATTAATCTTGTGTGTTTGATTGTCTTTCACATGCTTACGGTAACGTTCAATTGTCTCCTGCATGCTGAAACCCAAAACAACGTAATCATTTTTTTTTCTTTTTATATTTTTTTTGTAAATTTCTAACCATTTCATCAATCACAAAAAATAAAATAAATAAATAAATAAATTTGAGATTTTCTGATATCTAAATTTCCAGCAATTTAGAGAGTGCAGAGTAAGATCCCAAATAGAAACAATAATTTACTATAACTGTTAAGATAAAAAAAAAACGGTGTCGTTAAATTAAAAGCTATCAAAAAGACTTTTTGCCCATCAAAATACAAGAGCTATTAAGCTATATCTATAGGGTGTTTTGGAGTTTTCAACAAAATAAATTATTTAATTTTTTATCAAGTAATTACTTAAAGTTTTATAAAAAGAAAAAATTTTGTTAAATTTTGTTTATATTTAAAAAAATTTTAGCTTTCGTTTTATTTTAAAAATTCCCTAATTTCCATAAAATATATAATAAATAAACTAATTAAATCTTATAATAGCTATGTTTTATTTATTTAATAATCCAATTTTTCTCTATCATATACTATATAAAAAGAAAAACAAACAAATTTTACACAAAAAGACATAATCATAAATTTAAAAAAATGCATAGTAATTCTTCTAGGAAAAAAATAGAAGAGAATATTATTTTATTGAGGAAAAAAGATAAAATCATTTTCAATTCATCATTTTCATAATTCAAACAGTGTTTTTCTTTTCCAAAATAATTATATTGATTTCATAATTTTTTTTATAAATTAGTTTAATATTAAAAAATGCTTTTGATAAGTATATCAAAAATAATATAAAATTATAAGTTCGAGTTATGAGCTACTTTGGTAAGTTGCATAAGGTCTCAAGTTGGATTTAGCCGACCTCGATTTTATTCATCTCTTTCTACTCAAACTTTTTTTACCTTATTACAAAATACAGCAAATTTTAAAAATTTTAAATTTATGATTGAAAATAATATGGTAAAACTTTTAAATTATTTTAAAAAAATTAAAATAATATTATTTGATAAAAAAATAATGGTAAACTATGTATTTTAAAGGCTATAGAAGCTTATCATAACAGTCATACTAGTACTTACATTTATAAACTATTATGAGTTTCCTAACTTACTTTGGATCAATATCATTATTATTCTAAAAAAAATACAAATTATATATATATATATATAGTCTATTAAATTATCAAATTTTATTATAGTATTATATTTTTAAAAAAATACTGTATGATGTGCGCAGTAACGCGCGGATCACAGCCTAATATGAATATATAATGCTTAAAACTTCATGTTTAATTGGTTAATTCTAACTTTTTAACTATGGTTAAGTCAAAGGATTATTATCCATTCACAAATTTTCGTAATAATCAAGCAAATATTTATACATTTAAATAAAATTTTTATGAGGTCAAATACTATTTTTTTTAAAAACATTTTCAAACCCTATTTATATAAAAGACACATTCTTCATTATTGAGTTATAAAATGAAAAAATTAACTTTTTTTAAAATAAATATAAGAAGACAAATGAAAAAATACAAATGAAAAAAAAAGACAACATAAAGGAGGATATTCCATAAATAATAGAGAATCAGAGCAACTTTTGCTATTACTAAAGATAGAAGATGATGTGACAACACCATCTCTTAACAAACAAGAATTGTTTATTGGGTGCTCTTAATGTGTGGTGATTCATAAAAGTTTTAGATTTCTTATATTATTGTTTATGTGATTAATTTTCATTAATTCAAATAGCATTTTTTTAAAAAAAAAATTGAAGTGGAACTTTGTGTTTTATCATCCCAATTCATCTCTTGCTAAAAAAGAAAAACTGAACAAAAGAAAAGGAAACTTTGGCACCATATCCACAAAATTCTGTTATGAACTTCGATACCTGGTGGCTATCTTTTTCTTTTAGTGCAGGACCCTATGTGGTCTGATTTCTCTTAGCTGCTGATGTTTGCTTCAAGGGTCTGTTGTGTTCTGCTTCTATTTCATGTATTTTGGTTCTGTTATTTAGTTTTCATGTGCATGAAATGATGGATTTTTTTAGTCTTTCCTTTGATATTTTAAAAATTCATTCATGTTGTATAATTTCATGTAAATTGTAGCACTCTTACATGATCATATGCCATTAGGAAAAATATGTTAATGTGGACAGTTGATTAGACACGTATAATGTCGGCAAATCGGTCGAAATATTAGTCTGATGGTTTGAAATAATGAATAAAATTTAATGATCTCTATAGTAATTTATCCCACTAAGTAAGATTTAACTTTTATAGGGTGCATTAAAGAGATAATTACCCCTTATTTTTTAATCCGTCCCAAAAAAAAAGGTTCGATGTGGGATTCAAAACCAACAGCTACCCTCTATTGAGTGTTCTTTTACCCTATTGAGTCTTTCTTACACAACCTCAGTATTTAAAGATGATGAAAAATACCATTAAAAAATACTCTTTAAAAAAAAATTTAGTGAATTAAAAAAAATGATGTTATCATCAAGTCATACATGGCTTTGTTAGGAAAATTTTCTTTTTCACATGTCATCTCATGCATTCTACTTTTAAATTGGCATGACAGAGAGATTTTATGCATAATTATTTCACTATATTTGGAAAGTTTCCAAGGTAAAGTGGAGGCTAAAGTCAAAAGGGAAATATCCCATTTAAGAGCAATTTTTAAATTTTTTTTTTTTCATTTTTAAACTATGGTTATTAAACCCTAGATATGACCACTAATAAATAAATAATTTTTTTAAAAAAATTATTTCTAAAAAAAATAAAATAACTACACTAAAACAACAACAAGAATCTCAATAGCATAAGATAAAATTCAAAACATAGGAATATATGTCAAAGTTTAAAGTTTGATATTTATTTCTTTTAATATTATGTTTAATTCATTTTAAAACAGTAGAAAAAAAATTATACAACTGTATAAAATAAGATTTATGATTAATTTTGATTCATAAAAAAAAATTCAAGATCTGTTTTACATTAAAATTGATAATCTGATCAATAAATTTTATTCAATTATTTTAAAAATAAACTTGAATAAAATTTTTAAGATTGAGACAGTTAAAGTTTGTTATTCATAGTATATAGATATACTTATAAGTGATCATATATTGTAACTTGTCTATACAAAATCAATTGAAACTCATTTCCTAACAAAATTTTTAAAAGGAAAAATTATAAAAATATATCAAAAAATAAATTAATTATAGAAATAATATCATATCAAAAACTTTTATAAAAATACTTTTTTAAAAAACTTTTATTACAAAAATACTCCTTTCAAAGTATTTATCGCATATATTTCAGGTATATTTTAAGTATATATATGACATTTTTTATTAGAAAAGTAGTATTTTATAAAAAAAATTTAATGATTATATTTTTATAATTAAAATAGAAAAATAGAGTAGAAAGTGTAATTTTCTCTTTTTAAAATATACCTAGACTTGATCAATGACCTAACATTAATGGGCGAGCCGTCATTTACTTACAAATGAATCCGCCAATAAAGGAGAGTTTGAAACATAAATTTTAGAATCCAACCCATTTAAACATGAAGATATGATACTATATAAAAATTAATGGACTCTACATAAATATACTGTTGATAAATTCAATATATTTTTATTTATAAATGCTTTGTATATTTTTTTTAATGTGAAATTCATTCCTGACAAATGCCTATTTCACTTCTAAGGTGAATACAAAAAAATTCACCTATAAATAATTTATTTACAAAAGTACATTTTAAGCACATTGTGAATTTAATTTTGCCAACTCCTTTACTACATATAGCTATAGGTAAAATTGTGGCTGAGATTTTGTACTAAGCTATGAAAATTAATTATTCACACCTAAAATTTATTAGGATTAACGGTCAATTTGCCCTTTAAATTTTACACAAAAATTTAATTAAGAATAAAGTCAACTTTTGAACAAATTTAATCCTCTAACTTCTAGTTTTAGATTAAATTATTCCAATTCTATTTAAATAAATTTTTCTTATCAATATTCTTGTCTCCTAAGACCTCAATCTCCATAGTCTTTCAGGCTCAGTTTTTAGGGTTTTGCAGACAAATGTTTTATATGTTCTACATGATTGAACTATTCTTTGATTGAATTTGAAAATCCCTAATCTAATACAGTGATTATCCTTAATTAATTCCTCTTGAGAGTGATTAACAGTACTTAATTTTTAGTTCATTAGTCCCTACGATTTTACTCCAAAAATCCTTTTCTCAATGTAGAATAAAAAAAATTATGAATGTAATGAATAAAATTAAATGTTAAAAATTGAATACTGAATTTTAAATGCTTAATTAAATAAGTGATATATTCTTTAAATTATAAAAATCCCAAAATATTTGATCACTTATTGCATTCAACACAAATTTTAATTTATCATTTTAAGTAGTTTTTAAATTAATTTAAACTGTTAAATCAAAGTTATCAAATAAACTTAAAATAATTAAATGTTCAAAATTTTAATTTTAAGTACTGAATGGAATTAAATTCAGTTATCAAAAACTGCAAACTAAGTAAATATAACTTGAACAAGTCTCAAGTCGATAACCTTACAACTAAAATAAAGAACTGAAAGGCAAGACAAAAAGCAGTCAACAAAAGTATAATTAATTTTGAAAATATTTACATTTCTCTATTTTAAAAAACTAATTAAGATGTTTTTACGTTTTAAAATTGTTAACGCCTTAGTCTTTCCATCCAAAATTCTTTTTTAAAAAAAAAAAAAATACTAAATAGAAAGAGCTTGTATTGTATGGGCCAATGAGATACACTTTAAAAAAATCAAGAAAAATCCTTTTTTTTTATTAGCTTTAGATACAAATTCAGAGACAAAACTTAACAAAAATTGAATTCACAACCAAATTTCTATTACTTGAAGTGTAAGTTGCAATGAAAGGTTACCATTAGTTTCTGTTTTTTTTTTTTAAAACCAATAATTGCTTATTTAATGTATTTATTGATATTTGTTATGTAGGCCATGGAGAGCATTGTAAATAGAGAACAAGACATGTGATTGATGTATCATAACATTTTATTACCTTCTACATTTAGTACGAGTAAGAATTTTGGTTTTGTTTTGAATAGTAATTTTTGCATTGAAATTTCAATAAGAATATTTTATATGTATTCATGTCTTTCATATGTGTAAGCCTTGGAAATTCATATTGAATCGAACCAAAAATATATTCTATTCACATATTAAATTTATCAGGATAAATTTCATTTTAAATCATTAACCCAGTCATACTCATAAGAACTTACCACGAATTAAGCCAGATATATAATTTAAAAAAAAATGATTAAAATGGTAAGCTAATTTACACTATTAATTAGCCTTTTTTTAGGAAGAGAGTTTGAATATGAATTAATTGTTTTAATATGCTTAATTAGTCTTTTTTTATTATATTAAATATTAAAATTATCATTTTTTATTTATTATTTAATTATAATTATATATATATATATATAAGTTAAAAATACATTTGTATCATTTCAACACTAGCTCAATCCCATTTGGATTTTTAATCCGTAATCATCTGTCTTTATTGGTTCAAAGATTAAATTGGTATGAAAACATAGATAGAATTTATAAATTATTAATTAATTATCACATGAACTAAATTGAATAATTTTTCATAATTTCATAGTGTGTTTTATACATTTTTTTTTAATCACTGCTCTAAGAGTATGTTTGGTCGGATGTAATATGATACAATACAACATAATTAAATACATTTTAAGTGTAAATTTATATTAGAAATGTATTAAATTATATTTCGTTATATCTATAAAAAAACTACCTAAATTCAATTAGTTTCATGATAAAAATGTTGGATAAAACAACTCAATATTCACTAAAAATTCAATTTTTGTTCAAAGCAACAAATTAATGTGCTCTAATGCTTAGTCAACACATTTACCATCATTAATCAAAATATATTTTCATCATAGCAAAAAAATTTTGTTTTAGCTTATGATTTATCAAATTTCATTAAGCATTGATTAACATGTTGAAATATGGGCATATTTTATCAATCAATATGGGTGGATCCTAAATCTGATTCAAATCCAATATAGTGTCTATGGGTACATAAGAAATGTATTGACTCAATTCTTTTTAATGAATAGATTCAATCTCAACTTCGAATATGGAATTCAAAAGGATCAAATAGGAAATGATACTCTGAATCATAGAACTATAATGAAATATACGATCAACCAACGTTTATCGAATTTGAAACAGAGTCAGAAGAACTGGTTCGATCCTCTTATTTTTCTTTCTCGAATCGAGAGATCCATGAATTGGGATACATTAAAAAGGATGAAATTGAATGTTTTTAAAAAATGTAAAACTCTTTACCCCTTATTTGGTATAAATGAATTTCCCAACTCAAAATTTCATGAAATTCATTTGCAAATTCAAATTCTTGTGTTTGGTTTAAATGAAAATTTCACTTAATTTATTTGAATTTCATTGATAAATTTATTTTTAAATGAATTCTATATAAAATTCATTTTCAAATTTTAATATTTTTTTATAATTAATTTAATAGTGATAAATTCTACTAATTTAAATAAATTTGAATTTCATATCAATTTTACTTGAAATTCATTTGCAAATGAATTTCTCAGAACCAAACAAAACCTTATAATATATTTTAATTCAGTAAAAAGACACTAATTACTTTCTTTGAACTGTGAATGTAATTAATAATGTACATATAGAGCTATAAACGTTACTGTACAGTATAATTATAATTTTTTTTAAAGTATAATGATAAATTATTTACTATAAATTTAAAAAAAAAAAAACAGAATTAATTATGTAAAGTAATTATCAATTTGAAAATTTTTTTTTATCAAATCAATTTGAAGATCTAAGTACACTTCATATAAATCACCTAATCATTTTTTTTTTCAAATGATAAATTGTCAAATGAGATTACATTGCTACCCTCACTCTATCACACTGTTTCTATACCTTCACAAACTAAAACCTTAAAATCCATTTTTTTTTTATTAGAAAACCTTAAAATCCATTATATGATCTATCCTAGTATATCTTGTGATTTTGGAAAATCAATCTTTCACTTAAAATTCATTGTATTGGATGATGATGTTATGCATTGTACTAAATGTGTAAAAAATTTTAAAAAATGAAGAGATCATGAATTTAATAGAATAAAAATCAAATCAAAATTATTAAATATTGAATTGCAGAAACCCATAATTTTTTTTACCTGGAACTAGCAAATTCATAGAGTTTGCCTCTAGGAGAAAAAACAATAAGAGCAACCTCAGCATCACAAAGAACAGAAAGCTCAAAAGCTTTCTTCAATAATCCATTTCTTCGTTTTGAAAAAGTCACTTGTCTGCTTGTTGCGTTCTCTATTCTTCTCATTTGTGTTTTTCCTCTAACCATGATTTTTTTTTTCTTCACATACAAAATAAAAAATTAAAATCTATAAATAAAATGGAGTGAGTAATTATTATTATTATTTTTTTTTACAAAACAAAAAAACCTGTTAATTTTCAGATGAAGAAGACGACCCAGATACCTGTTACAGAAATTTTTTTAAAAAAATTGAATTAATAATCAAATGAAGCAAAGAAAATTTAGAAAAAAGAGAAACTTAACTTACCAATATAAGCAAAGGCTCTTTTCCTTAGAAACTTACACAAGAGAGGAAATTTTTTAAATTAAAGCCAAAATTGGAAAATCCGAATCAAAATTACAAAACCCCAGTAAGTTTTTATGGATATATTAATAATAAAAATGAAAATTAATTGATCCACATAAAACAAGAAATTTTCATTGATTCTGTTGTTCAAGTCTGTAATTTTTTCAACTAAACTAAAAAAATGAAATTAATCAATAAAATGGAAAAAAAAGTTGAGATAAAAGAAGATTTGGGAATCTTACCAAATAAAAACCCAGAAAGAGATCTTGTGATACAGAAGAAACCAGACACCAAATTGATGATAAAGATTAAAAATGGTGGGTTTGGGAAGAATGAGAAGAAATGTAGAAATTGAAAAAAAAAATGAAGAGGAGAAGAGAAGAGAGGAGAGAGTAGGGTGTTTAAGTGATTGATTGATTCTAGGTTCTTTTTTTTTTTTAAAGTCACAAACCAAAGCAGCAAAGAACCTATACAAAGCTACCTTTCCTTATTCATTTAATATGGTGAAGACTTCTCACTCTGAGAATAATGCTTGTAACTTATAATTTCAAAAAAAAAAAAAATTATAAAGTTTTTTAAATTACTTATAAATTATTAACTGGGGAAACTTATGTATAATTATGAAAAAATAATTTGGGTAGTTAGTAAAAAATTCTGAGCGAAAAAGAATTAGTGATCACTAATTTTTATTTATTTTTTCATTTTGATCATTAATTTTTATATTTTTTATTTTAATCGCTAATCTTCTATTTTATTACATCGATAAGAAGTTTCATCATCAGAAATCTGACTTGTCATTACACGTGTTGAGTAGGGACTGGTATGGTATGACATGTGGCATGCCATGTGTTTACTAGAAACTGATGTGACGTGACATGACATATGTCGACTAAGTAAATATATCACGTCAAATTTTCAATTATAAAATTTTCTAGTGATCTATCAATATAATAAAATAGAAAATTAATGATTAAAATGAAAAAATTAAAAATTAACGATTAAAATAAATAAATAAATAAAAATTAATGATTATTGATGTTTTTTTTTTAATTCTAATTACAAATTTACCCATCATGACCAAAAATCCTTGGCTGCATGTAGTATTTATTGAGCTTGTTGTTCTTGCTTGTTTTGGCAAAACCCATGACCAATGCTAAAAGGAGGATATTTAAATGATTAAAAAAAATAGAACTAGTAAGAAAGAGAAAGTAGAAATAGAAGGGAAAGGTCCATGAAAGAGAATTCAATTTTTTTTATGTAAATTAAGAAAATAATAATAATAATAATAATTAAAAATCTTTAGCTTTAACCTCTAATCCTAATGATAAACTTAGGGTGTACCATTTTTTATTTCATATTTTCTATTTTTTTATAAATTAAAAATAATATTTTTAAAATCACAATTTTTAATTTTTTATTTTCTATTTTAAGTTGTTTTCAAATAAATATGAATTAAATTGTTAAAATTATATATTTTTAACATTTTTCATACTTTTTTATTTTTTAAATTTTAAAACAAAAATAAAAATAAAAATAGAAAACCAGGTTGAGACCGAACATGTCCTTAAACTTCTTGATTTTATTTCATTATTTAATCTTTTACTTTTTTTAGTAAAATTAATCTCTTTAACAATAAAAATTAGTTTAAATAAATGTAGTTTTTTTTTACTGTATGAAATGTTTAGGAAGAATTTCAATTATGAGAGGTACATTCAAGTCCATATCATATTAAAATTAATCTCATTCATATCAGACTGGCCAATTAAAGAAGAAAATGATAAATGAGATTATTTTTTAATTTCTAAAAAATTTTATTTAAAGTATATACAATAATAAACATAAATTAAACTCCATTACAAATTTTATTATTTTTCAATATATATATAAAAGATTCAGTTATTTACTGAAAAAGTTGTAGTTTTTGCAAGATCTTTTACAAAAATTAAATGAATTAACTAATAAATAAATAAATTAGAAGAACTGTTATCAGTATTTAATACTAATAATAAATTTTTACTCTTTAATTTTGTTTCATCATTTAATATTTTATAATTTTTTTAATAAAGTTAGTTTGTTTTTTTTTTAATAAATGTTGCTAGCAATTTGTTGTTTTGGGTTGTGTTTCCGCCCTTTAATAAATTTTTTAACTGGTGCAACTTTTTTATTTTATGAAAGTTTTATTTAAATTATAAATATTAGGTAAACATAAATTTAATTTTATTCTAAATATTATTATTCTTGAAGATATAATGTGTAATGTTAGTTACGGCCATATCAAGAAATTTATGAATTTAATCTTTCAAGAAAAAATTGTAATTATTTATATTATTTATTAATCATTAATGCTAAATCACATATAATAATTTCTAAGTAATACACATTTATTCATTTTTTTCCCAATTATACTATTTTCATCTACATCTTTTTTCTAATTTAGGGTTTCTGTATTTCAAAACAACAATCGTAAATATAATAAAATAAAATGTTAAAAGCATAAATCACTTTCTAAATCATTTAATAAGGAGCAATTTAAATTTTTTAGTAGAAGAAAATTAAATATGATAGACAATGACTATATATATGGCGTAATCAGAAATTCTAGATATATAAAACTTTATTAAATTTTATAAATGCTGATGGTGAACTAAAAAGCAAAATAAGTAAAAAGAGTAATTTATTTTTTAAAAAAAATTTGAAACATAAATTTAAAGAAATGATTCAAAGAAAAATAAAATAGTTAGACCACAGAGTCATTTTTCATAAAACAGAATTACATTTATAATAAATAAATAACATATCAATAAAAAAAGTTGATTAATTTTTCTACAATAGAGTCCCAAATGGGTAAATAAAATGATATTTGGTAATTTAAATGAAAATTAATTTAAAAATTTTCATAAAATTTTGAAAAAAAATGATAAAAAACTAAAACAAAAATATTTAAAAACAGGAAAATAAAAAAAAAAAAAGAAAATAAATAACATGTTTTAAAAAAAAAGTACTAAAATTGATAATAGAATAAATGAATGGGCTATAAATAGAGTATAAAATGTAAACTTTAAAGCAAAGAAAATTATCAAAATTCATGGGCTAATTATGAAAAATATAAAATTTTGTGTGTATATGTCCATGGCAACTCCCAAAATACTACTGCCCAGGTTAAAATACATGTGCTTCCGCATATATATATATATATATATATTTTCCGGTGGTGTTAAACCAAGAGTGTAAATGAGTTGAGTGGAATTTTATTTTATTCAATCTTAGTTCATTTAAATTTTTTCGAGCTCGAGCTTTTAGTCGAGCTTCAAATTTGTGCTCAAGCTCAGCTCGTTTCGAGCTTTTAGTAGAGTTTTAAATTTGTGTTCAAACTCGGTTCTTTTCGAGCCCGAGCTTTATTAAGCTTGGTTCAATTAAAAGTTCGTTTCGAACTTAATTCGAACTCATTAATCAATTATAATTACATTAATAAAATAATATTTTAAAAATAATGATATTATATTATATTCATTATAAATATATGTTCATCATATTAAATTAGTAAAAATATTATAAATGTATTAATAGATTACTAAAATGATCAAGTTATTAATACTAATAATTTTAATAAATTGATAATTTTTTCTTCAATAATAATATTTATAAATTGCTAATAAATATTAATATAAATATCATTAATATTAAAAATTAATCTCACATATGTTAAATTATACACTTAAAATATTTCTTCAGGAAAAATTATATGCTTACAATTAAAATGACATATATATATATATATATATATATATATAGGAATTTCTTCATTAGTCTATTA